>VXAU01000971.1:1768-94352 GCA_013399695.1 Formicarius rufipectus | reverse complement strand
GCCCCCGAGTCGCTGGCCGCGCTCGCCCCGCCGCCCGACGGCGCCCCGCCGCCCGCGGGGCCGCTGGGCACGCCGCACCACAGCCGCGAGGTGGACAACGAGCTGGACGAGGACGCCGGGCCGGAGTCCCCCCGCGACAACTTCACCGAGGACTCCGGGGAGTGCTCTTCCTACGCCGACCACCCCATCAAGGTGGAGTGCCCGTCCTTCTCCATCCCCGTACCGCCGGGCGACGGTGAGTTAGCCCCGCCGGGCTCCTGGCGCTGGGTGTCCTCCCCTGGCGCCCGCGGTGTCCCGCAGCCCCACTGCCGGCGGTGCTCCCCGGCTAGCACGGCTTGCCTGGCTTCTGCTTCACCCTCCTCCTGCCCGCCCCGTCCCCTGCGCTTCGAAATCCGCCTCTGCCTCCGCCAGCCCTTGCACCTTGCGCGTCCCCGTGGTGTGGGGAGCGGGATGCTGCGGGTGCTGGGAATGCTGCGCTCCGAGGAGAGGCAGGGCTTGCGGACAGGGACCCCGGGGAGTTTCTATGGTGTTTATTCGTGGGAAACCGATGGGAAACTAGCGCAGAGATTATCGAAACAAAGTGTCAGGTAGCACTGCAAGAAAATAAGCATCCTTTTCGCTGGAGGATCTTTCCATTCCCTGCAGGCTCCGTGCAGTTTTGCTAATCGGTATTAAAACGATGATGACGATAATACCTGAGAAATCTGCTTATTGTTGCAGATGGGTCAGAAAGCGAGGGGAGAGCTTTTACGTAATGAATTGCATGGGTTGTTTCATAAACACTGCTGCTAACTTCAGTGGCTATGCCGACAGAAGCAGCACTTCGCTAACTCCTGCCGTTTCCCTGCGTCGATCTTTACCCTCCACTCCGCATTTGTATTGTGGAGGTCCGGGGAAACTGTTTCTTGTAAATCTAAATTAATGCGGGGGTTTTAATACAAACATGAACCTGTCTTTAGAAATTGACATCGCTGAGGAATCAGCCAATTGGTTGACGTTTAACCAACCTTCTTTTTACGCATAAACCCCATCAAAGAGTTGTTTACACTAATGTTCTTTTGAAATGCAAATCTAGAATGCCAGCAGACTGAAATTCAATTTAGATTAATGTAATTACTTGCAATACACAAATGAGCCCATACTATTTAATAACCTTCACTTAAACCTTTTCAGGAGATCAAAAAGACTCCTATTGTTGAAGTTTAGTACTACAACAATTAAAAGATGCCTCTGTGATTTTTGCGTTACCTTTGCAACTTTTTAGAAGCTTATCTTCTTGCTTTAGTACTCTGAAATAGAAATATCTGAAATAAGTTCCCCTTGAAAAAGTGTAACAACTTTGTGGCGCATTAGGTGAACATCTCTTAGTGAGATTTTTTTGCTGCTTTCTTTTTAGGGAATTATTTTTCATCAGAAAAATAATCTTTTCTTTCCTTGCTTTAGGCTTTAAAGAAGTCAGTGCTCCAACTGTTACCCCACCTCTCAATCAGCCCAAAAGATCAAAAAAACGCCATACAAATTTAACATTGGATAAAATGATGGAAAAATTCCTGCAGCAGAGCATGGATACAGACGAGAAATTTTACAGATTCGAAGAGCAGAGGCTCAAAATAGAGGACAAGCGTCGGGAAGCTGAGCATGCTCGAGAACTCCAGATGTTACAGATGTTGGGACAGATGTTGGCAGGAATTTCTTCTACAGTATCACAACGGTCACAGTCTATACCAACAAGTCCACCTCGGAGAGCAAACCATCGTTCATATGCGGATAACTTTAATTATAATTCTATGACAGCAACACTTTCTCCACCGATAGGTACTTTCTTCTACAGCATAAATAAAAACTAGGGTTTTTTTTAATACTTCTGTGTGAAAGCACTGGTAGTAAGCAGCTTTTGAAAATAAAAGCTAATTGGAATCATTTAATATTGTGGTGAAGGTGTCTGTCTGATATAAGATGAAATTAAATCATCATCCGTACCGTTACACTGAATATTTAATACAGGTACATTAGTTATAACAAATTTTAACGAGCAAAATCATACCTTTCAAACCCTGTAAACACTGGGAACTTCTTTTCGTGTTAATGTCTCTGTAAAGTGAAGTCAGGAGAAGCTTTATATATGAAAGGCAAATAAGACAGTTGTGAAAGCTATTAGGAATATTAGGTAATTTTGCTGCTGCTCTGCTTGAAGGTATCAAGTGTAACCCAGTATATGAAGTTCAGACTGTGCATATATTTTTTCAGGGCTGGGAAAAAAATGGAATTTTGCCTACCCTGAAGTAAGTCAGGTGGAACAGTCTAGCTTCTTTAAAAGAAATTGCTTTACAATGAAATTCTGAATATTATCAATTAATTAAACGTGTTATGGTAGTAGGTGTATGGAAGATGAAAATATTTGCTTATGTTTTTCTTCTGCTCTAGCTCATTTATAAATTCTTCGGGCATCTGAACTTTAAAGAACAAGGCAAAGTAGTAGCTCAAGAATTGGTATTTATGCTCAGATTTTTTCTTCCATACCTAATGTATGGGCCAGAAGCTGATAGCAGCAATCATTAACAGACTGACTTGTTGGAATCTGTGGATCTTTGGCATTTATCTTTCTCACAGTGTCTTTGTACGTGGAGGTAGACTGCGTGGGCAGGGGGAAATCAAGGTTACTGTATCAGTGCCAGAACTAGAGTCAGGTTGGGCCTTTGTGCTTTTTAGCATGCCACATGGAAATTAAACAAATTCTAATTCTAAGTTCTGTTGTAATTCTGAATTTCACACTGCTTGGAAGAAAGAAAGTGTTAGTTTGAAAAGAGAAAAAAAAATCCAGCCTTGGTGTAGATGAATAATTTGGCATGCCAAATCCTAATGGGCATTCTCTGAGTCCTGAGAGGATCCTGGAGCCATTTCAGTTCTACATTACAGACTGTTTCCCTGTAAAACGCTTGGGAGACTGGGTGGTTAGGTCTGTGGAGGGTTTGGGCTGGCAGGTCTGGTTGTGTATCTTGAGTGAATAGTTGGTCTGTAGCATTTCTTAGTGGCAGCAGACTTTGGATGCAGTGTTTTAAATGTTCTCACTTTTAAATTAGAACTGGAGTGCTTTAGAAAATCCCTTAGGAAATCATTTCAGGTTCTAGACTGGAGCAATGGTACCTAGAGGCCTAACCGTTACTTCTGAGAGGTTCTTCCTGAAAATGTTGTAATTTGTAATGACTTGAAACTGAAATTCAGTTTTTCTTGCTGGATTTCATCATATAGATGTACATCATGTTGCACTGTGCAAAAACTCATTATATTTATTTAACTGTAGCAAGAGCAACTCAACATACTAATGTTGTAATTGATGAAGGTGTAACAAAGCATTTATACTAAAATGGGAACATAATGCTTCAGGCAAAGCATCTTTCAAGGAATTAAGATTTCTGTTGTTTACAGCTGAATATGCTGTAGTGATTCTGTAGGTAGAGTAGGGTTCTGTTAAGAATTGCTTTTTGCATAATTCTCTATTTTCTCTCAATTTATTATTCAGTCTCTTCGTATTTACATATATACAGAAAACAGCAACAAAGAAACAGCCTTCTTAAGTTGTGCTTTAGGGGTTACAAGCTATATTATGTTCCTATGTGGCTGAAAACTAGTGAGTGTATGAAGTGTGATTTAAAGAAAATAATCTGCCCTATTTCCAGAGTAGATGAGCATTTTGTTCTACTCTGGGTCACTGCAATGCTATTTTGGCTGTTATCCAAAACAGGTTTTGTTTGGTTTTTTGGGGTTTTTTGGTTTTTTTTTTTTTTTTTTAAATTTTCATTCCTTTTCTTTCCTTTTTTCCCCCTCCTTTTTTATTTTGTCTCAGTAAGAGTGAGATGCCTGTATTACAGAAGAATTTTAAAAGCTAAAGATCAGCCTAGAGTATTTGTTATTATTGAACGCCAAAGCATTTTATTAGTGAAGATTAGTATGTCTGGCTTAGGTTTAGATTTTGTGGAAGACAGAGAAAAAGATGCTTATTACATTTTTTTCCCCATGTTGTGCCCAGAAAGTTTTTGGTTTTTTTTTTTTCCTTTCGCTTCTTTTTTTTTTACCTTCTCTATGTTTTGCAATTGGGTGGTGGGGTTACTGAGTTTAATTCAGCGGAAAATAAGAAATATCATAGGGGTTATTTTCTACATAATTCTGTTACACTGTATAGCAGTTTCTTGAAAACTTTTTAGAAGATCTGTAAAAAAGAAAGTAGGCATGGCTATGGTCTAGGACGCTGACATTAACGTTCAAATAAACCTCTCTTCTGAACAGAAATGTGCAGTTAATGAGGAGCTTTGTTGAAATATAAGTACTTCTTTTAGTGTATTTGCTGCAGTTTGTAGTTAACACATCGTTGATAGAAGTACTGATCTTCACATTTGTCCTGTGTTAGGTAAATGTTTTAATTCTCTCTAGTTGTAATTGTTGAAATACTTATTATAAATTTTTGTAGCCTTTTTGAACATTAATTTGCATATGTAGCCTTTTGAGTGTGCAGTTGTTTTAGTATGTAGCTTGACATGTAGTTTTGCATCGGAGAACTGGAGTTGTATTATAGCTAAAAATGATCTTTGTGTGATATTTGTGATGTTTACATCTAGTGTGTTGGATTATAGTTTTGCAGAAAGACTATCATTATGCTTTGTAACTGCCTGCCAAAATAAAAAAGCAGTGAGATAGGCCCTGATTCCGCTGAGAGATGGAAGTCTTTAAGGGGAAGCAAAATATAAGGTAGAGTGTATGTTTAAAATCTGGTTTTAGTTGCTTTGTGCTCGCTCTATGTGTGGATGTGTTTAGTCCTTATCAAGTTTACCTATTTCAGTTGAGCTTAATTATGGAAGTGATTTCAGGCTGAACTAAGAAGGTATTTCTAGTTACAAAATGCTCTTGTAACTTTCCTGGGTTGTTGTTTCTCTCTGTACCTGAGCCCTAAATTAGGATTGTGAACAGTCAGTGAGAATATTCTCTGCATCAGACCCTAAATTAATTATTAACATCATCACCTTCCCTAGTTAGTCACTGTTTTAAAGGCCTTTAAATGACAAAGCATTTGGTTTTTAAAAATACGTCGCTTTGTATATCTTTGTGTGATTTTATTGGCGTTCATGAGTGCTTAAAGAAATGCTTGGTGTTAGGCTAGGAAAGTACATACTTTAACATGTATTTTCTTCTTTTCAGTTATAGAGAGATCTTTTTCACTGCACAGAACACACTCTCTAAAGGATATGGAGAATATTTTTCAACTGGTGCGCAACGTTATCCCTCCTCTAACAGGGAAAAAGCATAAAGGTCAAGATGGTCGTATAGGCATTGTTGGAGGATGTCAAGAGTAAGTTAACTAGAAATTTGATTTTTGCTTTTCGGAGAGTTTGAGGATGTCATAAGTACTTGTAGAACCCATTCAAACTCGCATGTAAAACACAACTATTTTTCAGGCAGCTTTACTGGTCCATCCTCATGACCATGCATTCTTAGGAAAGAACATGTTTTCTTGCAGACATGTTGCAAAATTTTGGTAGTGACTGTGAATGAAACTTAAAATGGTGTTTGTATCTGTGTCTACCTTTCTTGTCTTTTTGACCACCGAACTCTCTGTTTTCAGTGTTAGTATTTTCCCATTGCGTGGTGAAGTTATAGAATAAACAGACTATCACACTAGGAATCTGATTTATTTTTTTTCCTAATATATATTTGGTACCTTGGAAACTGGGTCTCTTAAATCACAAACAGAATATTTTCTTACTGTGCCCTTTTTATTTTGATAAATTGTTGTGTTTCCTAGACTCTGTCAATAACTTGTTTTATATACTGGAGTAATAGAAATAGCATGTTTCAGGGTTAAAAAAGAGATACAGCATAAATCAGTTAAGTGCTGTACTGAGCTAGTAATAATACAGACTTTGTATTCCTGGCCACAATACTTTGAATGAGCCATTACACCTTGCTGTTTTTCATTTTCCACTTTTGACATAGAGGCAACATCTTTCTACTGTAAGAGAGATCTGCTGTTGGACATTTGCCAATAATAAACATTCTATACAGAGAAAAAAAGCGTTGTCTTATAGCTGGGTTGAATAGCCAGCAGTTGGAACCTAATCAGCATAGGTTCTTACCTTTTGGCTGAACTAAGCACCTCTGGAGGGTGATTCTGTTCATATCTCTCTCTTCAGTTTTTATAAAGAGAATTTAGGGCAACTGGAATGACAGTTTAGGCACTTTAGTTAAGCATCTAAAACCAGATGGGATGGAACCACGTCACAGATCCCAGATTTAGCTTGCAAACAGTGCTTGGCTCTTGTTTTGTTTGTCTCTAAACTTTTGCCTTGGTTACCTGAAAACATTACGCTGTTTTATGGTATGATCTTTGTAAATATTTCTATGAAAAAAATCAGATGGCGAAGATGAAATTCTGTGCCTTTGAAACCAGAGCAAGGTTTGAGATTGACTTTGGTATTGCAGGATTTTTTTCTGTCTTAAAGCAAATAAGAGGGAAAGTGATTTTAAAAATTTGCTCTTGAATTTGGGATTTCATTAAGGCAGACTGATTTCCAAATTATCTGATCTCTTGAGCATGTTTCCTAACCTGAATTTTATTTCATTCTAGGTACACTGGAGCACCGTATTTTGCTGCAATTACAGCTCTCAAAGTGGTATGTGTTCTTCTATACCAGTCCAAAATGAACTTTTCATCATTTCTGTTGGCTAGGTGCCATTTTTTAAAAGCATTCATTCTGTGCTGCACATGAAATTCTAAAAGGTCTTCTCTTGAACGAAGAAAATCCTTAGTCCTGGATTTGAAAAAATACTTTGCAAACATGTCATTTACTGTGTTTTCTTTCCCTGTGTAAGGTGAACTTAGAAATATGTCAAAAATCGACAATTTCAGAAATTTGGGTAGGAAATTTCAAAATAAATGACCTTTCTCCAAAAGTGAACAATAAAATAACTTGAAATTATTGTTTGAAGTTATGTTTTTGGTGCTGCAGTAAGTTCCTCAGAATTTTTTTCTGGACCCAATAAGTGTGTTGAAAGAAGTAACCCTCTTTCAAAACTTGAAATGTTAACCTAGAAGGATTCTTATTGCTGTAAGTCTAGAGATTGTTGGTTGATTTTAATGTAATTTTTAATAGCACATTTTATGTGCATTCTAATCTTCAGCAGAAGTATTTTCTAAGCTTTTTGCCCTTAAACTGTGAACTTACTTTATTGACCTATAATTTGGCTAAACATATTTACTCCAGACTGCATAATTACAGTGCTGATTTTCAGATCTAAATAAGTCATCCTTCTGCAATACATCTGGTTTTCAGTATTCTATATATAGTGTGTCAGTACTTTCAGTTCATTGTGTTTGTTTTTCTTTTTGAAAATCTTTTTCCAGTGAGCAGATAACCAACCCACAGATATTTCCAGCCACTTTTCCCCCACGATGCAGTCCCTCAGAGGTTTAAAACTGAAATGCTGCTATTTAATCATGTGATTATAAGATACCAAAGCCACTCAGCTTCCTGTTCATGTGCAAATACAGTGGCATACTAGGAAGTTCCTTCCTGAAGTCTCTTGGTTTCACATCATTACACCTGCACACAAGGAGTTGTAGGGTCAAATCTCAGTGTTGCTTAGTAGCTTGAAATGTTAAATGTATGGTAGTAAAGCAGAGGAGACACTTCCTTAACCCTGGGGAATTTCAGTATGCGCAACATACGAGGTCAGGTTTTCTGGTCACTGCTTACATAATTTTTATATATATTTCTAATTTTTTAGTTGATAACAGAAGCTTGAGACTCAACTTTTCAGCATCAATGTTTATATAATTTAAGGCATGTCGTTGAATTGTGCCAGCCTTTATCTCGTGTGAATTTGGCCCATGAAGTGAAAATGGTGGGACTGGAAGTGTACCCATAGATTGCCATAGCTTTGTTTTGCAAGTGTATCACAGTATCGTTATGGCTCTCTAAGGTAGCTTGCCTCATGTTCATTTGTGTTCTTTTGCCTTTCTTTTCATTGTACATGTGACATTTTAGTCCTTGTTCATCTGCAAATGGGAAACGTTCCTCAAGTGAGTAAAACTTCAGGATTTGTGTTTCCAGTCATCCCATCAGTGAGAAACAGAAAAAAGTTGTATTGGAAGTTGATTTAAAAAAAATTTCTCCAGAACATTTCATGGTAGTCTAAGCCAAAATATTAAAAATAATATTTGCTTTAACTATTGAGAGGTAATAATTTAGTTGAATTATTCATTGAATAAACTTTTGCGTGATGAAGTTATTATTAAGTATAAATTTGATAATACTGTTTGCAAATTTTCTTTTTCAGGGTGCAGATTTATCCCATGTGTTTTGTACCAAAGATGCAGCAACAGTAATCAAATCATATAGTCCAGAGCTGATTGTTCATCCAGTTCTGTAAGTGACTTATGTTTTGTTTAAATGTGCTAATCAGGCTTACTAGTTTGAACATTTCAGTCTGATAATTGATTCATTTGTGTTATTTCTTTTTCTGAGTTACTGGATGGGTGAGCTATGGATCACAAAAACTGGGGTTTGTCCATTCATTACAGTTAAATATTTAATATAGAGCAATCAGTTGTGAATTCTTTTCATGACCATGGAAGAACATTTTTTAAAAAGCACGGATCCTGCTTTCTGCTACTTGCTGACACGTGTTCTGTGATTGTAATGCATTTAACTGTGAACAGTAGCAAAATCCAGAGTAAGAAACACTGCAAGTCAGCATTTTGAAATCTGCATTTGAAAGGCAAGTGGAGTGTGCTCTCTTGCCTCTTCAGTCCTAATAGTAATTAACAGTAGTGTGTCTTCCCCCTCCCCCCCACCCCCAACCTTGCTACTTTGTAGGCACCTGTGCAAAATGATTGGGCAAGAGAGATACTGATTCTCTTCTCTTCATGAGTATGTTGCTTTAGATGCACTCCTATTCTCAGAAATAAGTGTATGTTCCAAAAATATATAAAAGTCAGGGTTTATTAACAAGATGATGAAAAGTTTAATAAGGAACTGTCCTCTTAATTAGGCAAATTTCTGAATCTGTGTTCTGAAATATGTAACTGATTGATGAAGTTTCACAGGATAAATTTGTTTCAACTAGGTGTTATGATGGTTTACAATGAGTACTGCAAATGACAATTAAGATGTGAGTCTTAGGTATATGCCCCTGAGCTTAACTTGCACCAGTGTGTGTCAGTCTGTTGGTGTACTTAGCAAAGCTGTGATTAAGGTAGGAAAAGCATAGTTTAAAATCGTGTTTGTCAGGTATTGCTGTCAGGAAGGATTTATGACAGTAGAAATATTTTTGTGTCTGAGAAGAAGAATATGAACTTCCTTACGGGGATGCCTGTGGTAAGAAACCATAAGTTCATCACATTCTAAAGGTAGGTTTCATTCCTGTCACTGTAGAGAGAGGTGCTTAGAAAGAAGACAGTTAAACAGGGTTGTGTTTTGTTGGTTGCTTTTTTCCACTTTTCCCAAAGATAGGAGTAACCTGTAACTTTATGGATTTTAGACATTATAAAAGTGCTATTGGAAAGCAAGGGAAAAATAAGTGGATAGGGTTTTTACCAGTATGACTGTGTTTGCTTCTAAAATCCTAAAGGCACATCTTCAGTGAATGTTCACAAATGCAGTGGAGGATCCTAATGGCAGTATTAGCTTTTAACTAGGTTGTCCTGGTGGATTAGGCTCAGGATTCAACCTATGGTTGCCTTGTATAGTAATGAGTTGACCTTGCCTTGGGAAGAGCATTTTCTGTGTACTCAGGAGTTCGTGATGTCTGGTAGTGGGAAAGCTTAATAGAAGAAACAGAATAAGCATAGGGAAAAAAAATAGGTGCAAGTAGTGTGAACGGTAAACTTTCTGTTCCTGGACGACCAGATTGTGCCTGCTAAGTAAGACTGGGGTGTTTTTATACACAGATTCTCAGTGTCTTCTGTGGAATTCAGCTGTCAATGAAAACTCTGATCTTTCTGTTCGCAAAGAGAACTTCTGATTTTAAACTTCAGCTATGTCTATAAATTCCTCCAAATGTACAGAGAATCTTGAGATTTTCATATGTACATATCTTTACGTCTTCAACACAATACTTTTTTTAAAACTCTGATTAATTTCACCCAGACAGCTGGGCTAATTGGATGATGCAGTGGATCTGTAAATACTCTTTGTGTGACATTCAAAACGAAAAAGGGCAAATATCTGAGTGTTCAGATTTTATTTGTTAAAACCTGATATTTTTCTCTCCTCTTCTTCATTTGAGGGAAAGAGAAAATGGTTAGAAAGGAAAAAATCTTGACTGACTCTACTGAGCCCAGATCTTATTTAAATTTTTACTAACAGCCTATTTTTCTTGTAAGGTCCTTTGTGTTCAGTGTCACACTTCTCATATGATCTTTTATATGCTGTGGAGCCATTCGACTCCCGTAGGCACGGCCGGCTGCTCTGGATTCAGAGCCTGATCTCTTAAACAGTCTTTGTACTTTCTCCCGCGCTGCACTTCACGCATGGAAGAACCTCCGGGAAAAACCCACCAAGCAGCTATGTCATTGTTTTCTTTTGTGTCTCTCCTTAAAACTTTGCTTTGTTATGATTTCTCCATGACCCTTCAGAGTAACTAGGTAGCTGTTGTACCACTCCCTTGTTATGCTAATCATAATTATGGCCCTGTGTACTCAACTCACTGTTTGAACAGCTTGGCGTTTTGCCAGGGTTCAGCTGCCATTTTATACTGCCAGGAGCCTGACATTTTATCATCTCTGTGTCTTAGCTGCCACTACCTTTCTCTACTGCCTTCACCTCACAGGGGATCACCTCAAGGCAAGAACGTGTCCTTTTTCACCCCTCTCGAAATGCGAGGGCTTTTCTGGCTCGTTAGAGCTGCAGTTGCAGATTTTGGCCAGCCTGACCAGTGAAGATATGTGAGAGCTTGAAATTGGACTAGAGTGTTTCAAGTCCTTGGCAAAAGTGTGTCACTTCAAGGATGCAAGGAATGGTATGTGAGAATGTTCGAGTAGGATTGCCGGGGAGGGTTATGAAAACGAACATCTGTCTTGCAGCATTGCCAGGGTGACTCCTTGTGAACCCAGTTGTAGACCATCTTGGGGTTCCTTTTGGTGTAGCATCCCATGCTGGGGACATCCATAATGCAACTTTCTCTGTGGTTTTTGTGTCATGACTTCATTCCCTGTGAGTAAACGTGGTAGAGCTTGGACTATGCATGGCACCTTGGGATCTGGAAAGATGAGGTTTCAGCACCTGGCTCTGTGTGTCCTCACCACCACTGTGGGTGTCCAGGGGCTGTGAATAGTCAATATTGTCAGTAGTCACTTTTCATTCAGGGATTCTGTCGCTGCATTATGGCCCCTTCCATAATGACCTGATAGTATTCAAAAACTGATCCACTGACCAGTTTAATATTTTTGCCATCTGATTCTTTGTTTTCATGTGGTGAAGTGTGAAATGTGTGTTGCAGGAGATGAGGCCTCTTGAATAGTGGAGTAAACCAAGTCTTGGTGACAGATTCCTGCCTTGGTCTTGTCACTGCTAATCCCAGTTTGTGCTACATTTTTGTGTTTTCTCTGCTAACGTGCTCCTACTATAAATAGTACACAAATATAGACAAGATAAAACTTTTGTGTTTTATTAAGTTTGATTGCTGGTATTTTCTGTGTGGTTTTTTGCTGTAGATGTGTGAATGCTTTCTTCATGCAGTAGTGTTGGAAACTTTGTAGAGAAAAGTTTACAGGGGCTTTTTTCTACTTCCCTAGTTAATTGCCTGGCTCAGGTCAGGTTGAATAACTTGTGTTGGGTCAGCTTATCCTGTCTTGATAGGCAAATGATCACAGAGCTAAATGAGCTGTATTAACCAGGCTGGTTATATTTTAAAAGAAGATAGAATAAATCTATTGTGCTCGGTTCCCCTGTTGTAAGGACTTTTTCATAATTAATTATACAGAGATTTTCTTCTCTGTAGGCCAGGAGAGATCCAGGTTCTACTGAGTAGCCCTCTTGTAACCTGGTTATCAGACAGATTGTAAAGTCAACAGTCAACATAACTCCTTAATCTCCAGAGTTTTATCAGAGAAGTAGAGTGAGATGTCAGGGCCTGAAGAACTCAGGCAATTTTTCCATTATCCACAAAAAAAGTCAACTTTGAACTAGGTATGAATTTAGAACTAATACCTTTCTCTCAGCTGGCTGTACCTGTGGGTCTGTGTGGACTAGAAACAATTGCCAGAATTACTGGAAGTCTTACAGTTAATTGCATAGTTCAAGTTTTGGGTTGGACTTGGAAAAGTGTTATGCTTTTGAGTTTAAAATAAAAACAACTGGGGAGAAAATTCTCATGAAACTCGACTATGTTTGTGTTGAGGCCAGTCACCATTAATAAAGAAGCTTAATGAAGATAGGATTTCTGGCACATATTTTACCCAGTTTTATTGAATTTTGTCTATGTTTTGATAGTTTGAAAAAGTAATGATTCGTGAATAGTGAGCGCCACGTAAGTTATTTGAGCACTTTTAACCAAAGCCAAGTCTCTTAAAGGAAGCCCAGGACCAAGTGTAAGGTTTTTTGACCTCTTTCTGATTCATTATGTGGAGAGGAGATTCAGAAACATTATTCAATTGTGGGAGGAAGCTCACACTTTTCAGTTGCATTAGCTAAGGACAGCTACTAAACACTACTTCTGTGTAACAGTGGGACTAACCTCTTTTGGATCAGCTGCTAGAAGAAGTGTGGGAGTTCTTGTCAACAAGGAAAGTCAAGGGCGAAAGCAGAGGTTGCTCCAGTTATCAAAAAGATGTCTCCTCAGTGACTTGGCTGCTGGATCCCTATTATACCTGCAGAGAAGATGAAGGAAGGCAGACACTTCGTTATCTTTCTCCCGAGCCTCATTTAGACAATGGCCTAGCTAGGAATCACATGAGCAAGTTTTTTATTTTTTTTCTTAAGGACTTAGGGAGAAATAAAGGTCGGTTTGTGTTTGCTGACTCAAAGAATTTATTATGTATTTGGCCTGTTTCCAGTCCTGTTGTGCAATGCTGTGTCCTAAACTTGCTTATGGACCTGTTTCCTATGTCCAGCTTTCTTGGCAAACAAATACGACTTCTTTACTGCATGTCACAGAGTAAATAAAAGCTGAGAGGTGTATTCACCCCATACTATAGTCTCTTTCCTCTCTGTTGTTTCAGAGGTCCCGTGTCATACTGACAAGAGGTTCTCACCTCCTCAGAATGTGAGAGGTAGCCAAAGGTTTTTAGCATCGCCGCAGGGAATGCTGCTTTTCTTGCTGCTTTCTCGTACTTCAGAAAGAGATGTCCTCTGGTTAAATCCTGACCAAATTCATCCTTCTTGACTGTTTACCCATACTGCTGTGATTTGAAAGCAGAATTAAATTTCTTTGGTGTTCAGACTTTCTTGAGTGTTCAATCTTTCGTGAGTTTGAGCGAAGGCATGGATGCCTGGGATTTGATTTTGAATGATTTTTTTATCGTTGTTTGAAGGTTTTAGTATCTCGTTCCATTTTGTTCCCAGATGACAATAAGCAATGCAGATATTTAGTCTGAGGCTTGTTCTGTCTTCTTATGTGTCCACAGCTAATTGGAAGTATTGCCTCTTGGATATTAATTCAACTATCATCTGTGCCTTAAGAGTTGAGTGAGAGGGCTACCAATGTGATAAAAGCTTGTCACTATTTGCTGGGTTTAACATTAAAAAAACCCAGTACATTAGTTTTTCTGGGGACATTTTAAGTGTGGCTCGTTCTGAGGGAGATCACAGTGTCATCTTCATTCTGTTGCTTTTAAAGTCACAGGTTTTGTTGATTGCAGTCCATTTGAAGAGTATTTGTCAGATTATGCTTATCAAGTCAGTTCATAGGAAGTACTAATGGGTCAAGACCACTTCCATGAACTCTTTAAACAGGAGGTCAAGACATTTGGTTATCGTTATGCTTCAGGGGAGGATTGTCATAATACACATTGTTAATATTGTTGAAATCAAAACAGACTACAACTGTTTCAAGTATTTGGATATATCTAAATGTGGGTCATAAAATCATTGTGTTTGTGTAGCTGTGGTATCTTTACAAGGCTAGATGAGGTTGGCCTTCAGTGCTGGTGTCATGTCTGTATGTAAAATCTCAAAATAGTCGTGCAGGTTTCCAAGGTGATCTGATCTGTATAACGTGTTTGGGTTTGTTATTAAAGAGGGTGTTGTTAGCTCTGATGCCTGTAATGTGTGGCCCAATTCCTAGTGAAACAGGACATCTGATACCTAAGTCAGAGTCTGGTGTCCAAAGAGGAGCTGTGAAAAACATTTTCGGTTTTGTTGTTGTCATTATGAAAAAACCCACAAAACAGCAATGTGGCAAATACTCATTTTGCTAAAAGTGTACCTCAGTAGGTCATTGAAGATAGAATATGTAATGGTGTAAGTAAAGATTGGTATCTGCATATTAGGAGCAGTCTCTTCCTATGACGTCATGACACCCATGCTTCTGGATAATGGGTTGCTGTTCCTGCCTCTATGTTTTTAATATTCAGAAGAAGCCTACCAGGTTCACTTCTGGTGTCTAAATTAAGTTACTCAATGGCTGGAAAGGAAGACTTGATTTGAATAGAATTCAGTCCCTCTCTCATTAAGGTCTTTATTTTAGTTCTGTTTTCTTCTGTGCCATTTAATTAAAATGTAGTTGGAAAATACGTATTGTCTTTCCACTGTTTACAGATTGTACACTATTCATAGATATTTAAACAGCCTGATAGGTGAAAATAACCATTTTGTCTTCTAAACGTTTGGGGAGGGCATTTTAATATGCTAATTTTACTTTAAAGAATATATCTGGTTTTGGTCTCTAGTTGTACCCAGCCAACTTCATGCCACTTTATTGTCACTGAGATTTGCTCTGCCTGATTGGGGTGCTTGGTTGAAAGACACATGAGTTGATAATGGGCTCAGTGAGCTTCTCTAAAATAAGCTATTATCTTCATGTTCTGTTCATAGGACTGAAAGAGGCTGTCTGAAGCCCCTGGGCTTCTTAAAATTTGGCATTTATTTACAATAACAATGATTGACAAATAGAGCTAGTCTTGGAGTAGAGAATTAGTTTAATTTTATGCTCAATATTTTTTTGCATTTTTTTTCAGGTTTGAAATAATTCCTTTGACCTAACCTCTTCAGGATAATATTGCTCCCTAACTTATCTACCCAGTTTCCAATAAAGACCTCACCCAAGGTTTACCACAGTAGTTAACAATTAGCTTTCTGAGATGACTACATGAATTTCAGAGCTACACATTATGTCCAGTCTTTTGCTCTTTTGATGTGTTGTATAACATGACAGGTTCCAAGTGTCAGCAAGTCTAACATTTGATTCACATTAATTATAATTGCATACAGTGTTTAGACAAACAAAACTGAAACTCTTTCATCCTCAGTTCAGAGACTTTATCTTTCAAGATAAGTCTCTAGGTTGGCTTTTGAAACTGCCCACTTAAAGTGTCTTTGTCTGAGTTTATATAAACAGACTTCTGCAGTGGTACATTTTAATGGATTTGATGTTGCCTCAGTCACACCGAGTGTGCACAGGTAATGAGCAGAATTTGAATAATGCACTCTCCAGTGAGGAGCCATATAGTTGATCGGGTGATGGCAGTCTTGCTTTTGTCCCATGTTGTTCTCTAGCAGGAGGTCCCACTTGATTGACATTTTGTGATGTCCAAACCATATCTCTGATTACTAAGGTGTTTGCAGCTCTGCCTAAAACACAAGTGAAGAGCTGCAGTCTCTCTGCCCCCGTTTGTGCTGTCATTCATGCTTATCTACTATTTCCGTAGCTCCTGTTACACCCTTGCTGACTTGGCTTCACATTTTCTTGTTTCCATGTGAAATTTGACAAGGTTGCACCTTACCACTTGCTCCTTTCCTTCCTCTAGAACGCAATGACAATAGCTGTCATTCATCCTAAATAAAGAAAGCTGCTCTGTTTAGAGTTTTCTGTAATAATGTAAAGCTATTGTTTGGTGTCTTTTGGTCATTTGGTAAAAGCCAGCCTTTGAATAAAAAGCAGTGTAGAGCAAAATTTTTGTTTTTTTAGGGGGATGAGAGTGGTGTTTCAGGCCCTAGCTGTCAAGTGTCCTCCCACTCTGGGCAGTGACTAGTCTAGAGCAGCAGACTTTCAAGCAGATGGCACCTAGTAGATAATCTATTACAAACTGCTGAAGAAGAGGTTTAGAAACTGTGACTGATATTAGGGCAATAGCCACTATGGTTTTTTTAGGTGTTTTAACTATTATTTTTTGGTGGTTGTGGTTTTGGATAGGTTATTCCATCAAGCTTTCCCTAATGTGAGTATCTACACAGCTGTGTTTTATGACAATTTTTATTGTGTAATTGTGAAATACAGAACAGTCCAGAAGAACCAAAAACTTAAATTTCCTTTCTGTATTAGCTTTTTGTCTCAGGGCTGCTCTCAGTGAGTTCTCCCAGTCTGTACTGATATCTAGGATTGCTCTGACCTAGGAGCAGCACCTTGCAGTTATTGAACTTCATGAGGTTAATGTGGCTAAAGTTACCTAGAGCTATTGATAATTTGCAAAGAAAACTTGTCCTCACCATTTTAGAGACTCAGTGCTGTTTAATTTGAAGAATCTGTCCAGTTTGCCATGGAAAGTACTTTTCTCAATACATTCTGGAAGCAGAAGAGCAAAAAGATAAGCGTGTAAGATGCTGAACACCCTTCCTTGGTCCTGCCTACATAGCGGCTTCAGGGATGGCAAATGATAAAGCTGTTGTGTCTGTGTTCCCAAGAGATCAGACTGCTCAGCCTCCACTGAGCGAAATTTTGTCTCTCTCCCCTTACCTGTCACTGATAGCCAGAGAAAACTGATCTGACCCCATTTGTGGGGTCCTTTTTCATCGTGTGCCCCCCCCCTGTGACACTCTCTGTGTGCTTGTTTGTTTGTTTAGGTCTGACTAATGGACAGTGCATGAAGTTGATTCAGTGATTGTTGTCATTAGCTTTAGACTCTTTCTTACCTACTCCACAGATATGACACAAGTTACAAAAGGTTCTTGAGTTTTCCTTAATAATTATTCTGTTGTCTTGCAGTTGTTATTTGTTTATCCTGTGATAGTTCTTTTCTGTATGCAGTCAGAGCTTTATTGGTTGCTTTGCAGACAAGCTTTTGAGGATTGGAGGGGTGTTGGTTGGTTGCTTGATTTAAGTAGGGTGAGCTGTCATAATCTGGGTCTTCATCTGAATGGCTTCTAAAAACAGGTCACATAACACGGAGGGATTAGCTGGAAGTTAAGTAGCTGTTTGAAGATCTGTTTGTTCCCTGCTGTGGATTGTCACTAGAATCTTGACTTGCACGTATTTAATTGCACAATGGTAGTTCAACTCAATTGCACAGTGTAGTTCAGTCTCCATGTTTACAGGTGTTTCTGCTTGGATTCATCTTCCCAAATTATTTTGTGTGTCCATGGTGTGCAGAGTTTGTATTTTTAAATTATGGGAAAGCCAGACTATATCCCAACTATTGCCTATCACCTTACAAAAAATTGCTTCATTTTGGAAAATCCCAGACTTTTAGTTAATCAAGGTCTTTCTCAAAGATATTAACCTTCTCTTCAGAAACTCAAATACTGTTTTCTTCTGGCCTTAAAAGAGATTTTCTGCCTCCTCTTTGTATTAATACTACCTTTATGCTTTAGAGTGAGGGTATTTCAATTGTGACTTCTCTTTTGGAAAAAAATCAAGTTGCATATCATGTGACTCTGCACCTCTCAAGGCAATACTGATTCTTACTTGCTTGGTCCATTTTCTGTCAGAGCCTGAAGATTGCATCTCTTTTGAACAAGGGGACATCATCTTCATACCTCATACCTTTCTATATACGTGGTGGTTTTTTGTTTGGTTGGGGTTTTTTGTTTGGTTGGGGTTTTTTGGTTGGTTGGTTTGGTTTTTGTGGGGTTTTTTTGTTTTGTGGTTTTTTGTTTTTCTTTTTTTAATACAGTGCTTATTTCAATTGTTTCAAAGTTTTGGGCAATGGAGGTGATAATTAAATGAAGAGGTTTGAGATCAAGTCGATAACCAGGCAGAGAAATTGGCATGAAGTGACAAAGGACATTAAGTGTTCTTTGTGTGTGTGTAGTACCCAGTGAACAGCTGAGGACCTGATGGTGTTCTGTGCTGATGCCTCCAGAGTTGTTACAGGGTTTTATCTGGTTTTGATACACAGGCAAACAAGAATAAGCAATTTTTTTTTCCTGTAGCAATAAACTGAATACTGCCAAGGAGTATTTATTCCTCAGTACCCAAAAACATCTGTACAGGCAAATTGTCCAAATGATCCTTAGCAAGAATTTTGGCCTATGCCATCTTGCCTTTCGCAGCTGCTTTTTCCATTGGTGAGGAATTACCATGGTCCAGGAGCTGTGCCTGACAGATGAGTTGAGCTTTGCTTGCTCTGAAACCTGAGGGTGTAGAGGCCAGCTGACCCCAGTGTCGGAGAGCTCTTCTGGGAGTGGTTAATCATTGTGTATAGGCTGTTCAGAGCTGGAAGAGTTTCTGGTTTTTTGCTAAATCCTATAGTCAGGTACATTGAAGGTAACACTGCTTCCTGTAAAAAGTTACCTGTTGATAACTTGTAGCCTGTCAGCTTCAAAATGCTACTAGTTTGGTGTGTGGGCATAAACTGTAAGATTGCACAACAACCCTTCCACTTGCAGAGCAGCTGTAGATACAGAATATTTCTAAGGCATCCACAGCTGCATAGCCACAGCTCCTGTGAACATCCAGAGTCTTGAAGTGAAGTTGTCATGATGCTTCTATGAGTCAGTATTTGTTCTGTTTTCTTCATGAAGAATCAAAATCCATCAGTTACTTTGCAACATGTTTTTATAGCTGATTTTGCAATGTAGTAGTCATTATCACCATTTTTAATCTCTTGACCCTTCACGTCTTGGGTTGCTTCTTAATGTGAAGTTGCAAAGGAGTTGAATGTAATGTTTGTAAAATGCTTTGAAGATGAAAAGCTCCACAGTAGGTTTTTATTATTACCAGAGGCAAAGTGAGCAGGAGTGGCTTAGTCTTGGACTGTTCATTTCCCAAGAGACAGCTTTGTTTTGAAAAGTGCACATTGTCGTTTTGGGTGTAGGCAAAATTATCTTATTTCAATCCTGAATATAAACTGGCAAACTTTCTACCTTTAGATTATTTGCAGGATATATTTGTAGAAGAGCAGAGCATTTATGGTACTGCCTATGGCTCTGCTCCTAACTTATGTTTACTGAAGCATTTTTTTAAATGTGTTTGACTTCTACTATCCGAAGATATTTTGAATCCAATTCATTCACACATCCTTATATATATGTATATAGAGAGAGCATGCAGTATTTTTACAAGATATATAGATATATTTATTTGAGGAATACATATATTTGAGATATATATTGCTCTTCAAAGATAAAGTTCAGCATGTGAATAAAAAAAAGTGGTCTGCATTCAGAAATGGTGATGTTTTATTAGAGTTTGGTGTGCAGGCAGTTTTTCACATGTTCAATCTACCACTTTTTTTTTTTTCAGTAGTGCTTTAAATACATCTTGAAGCATTGTTATTTCCAGCCTGTATCTACATCATAAACTTACAGGTGATTATACAGAGACAAATAAAAAATAAAAAGTGAACTCTGACAATTCTCAAGCTACTACTGTCCTCTTGCAAGCTTGAGAAGGGAGGGAGCTGCATCGCTCAGATGGAAATTCAGCTTGCTAAGCCGTGGGACTGCTTCAGGGGCACCGATGTCCTCACGCGGTTCGTGGTCTCCTTGACCTTGCAGCGGGTCGTCGCTTCCACGCAGCAGCCTTGTTTTGACAGAGCAGTTCTGTGGTGTCAGCACAGGGCGCCTTTGGGGGAAGCAACTTCGTCGGTGGAGGGCTGCTGGGCTGCGGCCAGGCGGGAGGCACTGCATCCCTGCCGCCCCTGCAGCTGCAGAGGCTTTGGGCTCCTGCCCGCCACTCGCAGAAATCACTGCGGAATTTGCTGATTCTGCCAGATGCAAGCTCAACACTTGTTCCCAAGTGGTGTGTCCCATCAGGACAGCTGTTGGTTATGAAAGACGTGCAGAGGCTTTCATCCGTAATAATAAAGCTTTGTTGAGGTATTGCAAGCTTAAAATATTCTAAGCAGTACTGTGGAGTAGTACCTCCTTGCTCAGCCTTCAGGGAGCTTTATTGCCCGTGCTTCAGTTCAAATGCTCGTTTATTGTTGTCACTGATGTCAGAGGTGGGGAGGGAGGCTAAATTTTCTCTCCGTACTGTCAGTAAGGATTAACCACAACTGTTGGGCAGTGCTTTCAAAATATTCTGGCCTATTTACACAACAAAACTGATCAGAACAAAATAAACAGTTCTAGTCAGCGGCTGAATGCTGTATTGTGGCAGCTATTTTTGGCAGCGGATTTTCTCATCATTTTTCCAATGTAGACAAAAACCTGAATGCTGCAGAAATCTTAAGCAGTACAAGCACATAATGCCTCTACTGAATAGCTTGTTTCTCCTGTTGCCTTTTGGGGAAACAGGACAATTTGGCTGTAATTCAGTCAGAACAAATGCTAATGAAGCAACTGACTAAAAAGCATATGAGCAGATTTATCATTTTGCCATGTAGGCTAATAAATAATTGGATCATTTCCAGCAAACCCATGGTATATACCTGTGAGATGGTATATCCCTCTCCAAGGTATAATCTCTGCAAAGAGGCATTACATAGGAATTGTGACAGACTTAAAATCATTGGTTTCCTGCTTGTTTGGTTTGGGTGGTTTGTTTTTGTTTTTTTTTTTAGTAACAACTGTGGTGGGTACTTGCAATTACCTACATTTATATGTGGTATTCCCCAAAGGAATGAATTGAGAGAAATGTTTCATTTTAGCTATTTGGACAGCCATTCCATATTTTTTGGATCATAGATTTTTGGTAGTTTGGAGGATAAAATTGCCTGGCACTCAAGATATGAAATATCTCTTTCTGTCTTGCTTCTTGAACTCAATTTCTGAGAATACTAAAATGAAGCCTTTTTAAACTTGTCTTTTTTTCTTCTCCTTTCCATTTTAGTGATAGTCCCAATGCTGTCCATGAGGTGGAAAAGTGGTTACCACGACTGCACTCAGTTGTCATAGGACCTGGCTTAGGTAGAGATGAAGTTCTACTTGAGAACGCTAAGGTATGTGCATACTGATGTTTTATCCTGTGTCCATTTATTGAATTTTATTAACTAGTTTTCTGTATTTTACGTCATTACACAAATGTTCTTGATAGGGTTGCTGAATGACAAGTTTAATAAAACATTGTTGACTAAAAATTGCAGTTACTATTCATGGTCTTCATTATTATGCTTAATCCTCACTTGGAATTTTAGGCACCTGTATCATTGTTTTGGTTTGCTTTTGTTTTGCTTGTGAAAGTCACTAATTAAGAAATAGATGCTGGCATATCTAGATAAAGGGCCCTGTGTTTCCTTAGGTGCAAAGCACCTGTACTGTAAATGCATAAATATGGATTTGAGTTCCTAATTTTTGGAACCTTATGTGGCAGCTTTTATGAAATGTACCAAAGAAAAGGGATTGTGTCCTCTTGCAATAAGAAATAATAGTTTTAATTATAAAATGTTGCAGATTTCTACTCTGGATAAAGAGGTAATCCTATTTTCTCTCGAGTCTTAGTGGAGAGCTGAAAACAGGAGCTTAACATAGTTAAGACAGTCTTCCAGATGATGTTTTTATTACTGTCAACACATCTTTGTATGTTTGAAGTGTACTTTTCAGTCCACTGTCAGTCTAATTTTGTACAATTTAATTTTTTTTTTCTTGAGCAGTATTATGAATTAATCAGTAGTACTAACAAGTGGAATTAATGTAATTTACAGAAATGTTGACAATTACACAGTGAAATTGCAGAACAGGGGAGACAAGAAACTGGAGACCATACTATCCAAATGGTTTAGAATACCTTGAGAACTAGGGAGATTGATTTTGCTAGGATTTTGTTAGAGAAAGTTGCTATTGAAGGTTTTCACTTCTTTAGTTTTTCTGCTTCCTTTTTGGAAGGAAAATGTGCAAAGGTACAAAACTAATAAAGATTAGAAAATAAAAATAAATTTATTATACATGATGAAGGAATCAAATTCTATTCTGAACGAACTATTTAAACTGATATTATTTTTTTAATAATTTTTCACCATTCCTTCTACAGAAAAAAAAATTTGGTCAATGATTTTTCTATTTCCCTGGTTTTAAAAAAAAAGAAAATAAGTTTTTCTTCTGTTCCTAAAATAAGAAAACTTTAAACAAAAGAAAATAAGATGCATTTATATTATGTACAATATCTAAGATGAGCTTCTTTTATGTCAGAATTCCATCTGGGGTTTATGTGCTTATCTGTACTACAGAAATATCTGGAAGATTTCTTGATTGTGTGTTTTTCATCATTGCTAAAAATAATTTTGCTTTCTTAGTGAATTACAAGCATACTTTTACTTCAGCCTGGCTGTCCCATGTAAGCTAGCTTAGAGTTAAAGAAACAAACCCAGCCAGTAAAGACAAGGCATTTGGAAGTTACTTCATGCTGAAATCTCAGGCTTACATTCATATGAGCCGAGGAACTGGCCTTATTAATTTTAATTCACATTAAAGCTCAAGTTCCTTGTCTTCACTGTAGTTACGTAAGTGTTCATTAGTTACCCAGTGTTGTGGTTATTAACATGTCGCTGGGGACAAGTGAGCCCAGTTGCTTGCTGAGGAAGACTGGTGCTTCTCTGTGCTGAGGGAAGGCTGAGTCTCCCTCTTGCTTCAACAATTAAGTTTAAGCTTCAATAAAAAAAGCCAGAGGTGATATCATCACTATTTTAAGTTTTTATAGGAGCTTGGCTTGGTATGTAATTTTCTGGTTTCCCTTTAAGCTAGCCATGGCATGTGTCATGTGAAATAGGGCTGGGAAGTAGGTGAGTGTCTGCTTTTGGGGCAGGGTTTTGTATCAGAGTGGTAGTGATTGTGGGAGAGAGCTTCCCCTCTTCCTCTTTCTGCCCCACTGAAGTGCTGAGGCACAGTGGTCTGTCACCCCTCTGATGCTGTTTTTATGGCAGTTTTTGGCAGTATTTTGCCAGCAGCACATTGCCAAGGAATGTGCTTCTCCAAACAGTCATGTGTTTGGGCCGCTTCTCTCTTCCGAGCATTGAGAAATTAAGAAATTAACTAGTGCACTAACCTGCAATTTCTGGTATATAATCCAGGGACAGTGTTTTATTGTGGAGTAGCCTCAGTACGTATTGACCAGATGGTTTATCATTTCCAGATCAAAGAATACTTTGCTTCTTCAGCATCTTTAGTATGTCACCTGCTTCCTCCATTCTTAATGCCTGCAGCAGTGTGTGCACTGTGGCATTTGAGCTCCTTTCAACAGTCATTTAAAAAAAACCACCTTGTGATCAGTTTCCTTTGATTTTATTTTTTTTTTCCCTTGAGCACATAGTGATATTCTTTGAATACATACTTACTGGCTTCCTGTGATTTTCTGGTTTTGGCTATAATTCCATTTACAAGTCCTATTACAAGAAGCCACTCTGCAAGTTATATCCCTCTTTTGTATGTGACTTCTGTGGGTCTGTGACAGAGCCCTCACATGCTGTTACTCATTTGCTTGGGTGAAGGCTGATGCTCCATCAGAGCTTCTTAGCCATGGGTCTGAAGGACCAGGAACTGCAGCCTCAGAAAACTCTCCTAAAGAATGCATTTGTTGTGTCCTAATATCTGTGCAACTGGATTCCTTGCAGATGTGGCAACTGTAGTCTTGGCCTGATGAGACCTTCCAGCTCTGGGGCAAATAAGCAGTCCAAGCTGTTTCCCTTCAAGGGGAAGGAGCAAAACCACATTTCTGCTCCATTTCTCAACTTTAGAGTGTGCAGATTGAAGCATCTCTGCTCCCTGTATACTACTTCAGAAATTCTGTTAAACCACATCTAGTGTGGAACTCAGCCACCATATTGGTGTCCTTGTAGGAGACATCAGGCCATCTGTTTTTCCCTTGTCTGTGATTGATTCTGGCCAGAGATGGCAGTACATTACCTCCCTGTGTTCACCTCTGAGTGCTGCTGGTGGTGGTTTAGACTGCTGAGAGTTTAGCAGCCACATGGAAGCAAGGCCAAGGTCCTTATGACTGTCCTCTGCTTAGAAGCAGCATATTTCCAAAGCTATTGGATATTCTCCTATTTTCACACAACAGCAATATTATGTTCCTCTCATATGTACCTATCATAGTGTTTCAGGGATGTTTGCACTTCTGATCTGATTTTCCTTGTAACTGAGGCTTGGAATTAGGTAATTCTCTGCCTGTACTGTCTAGAGATATACCTCAGGTGTTTGGGAGAACCAGATTCCTCTTCTGCAGGGTGATGAGTGCAGCTTCTGAGAGCACCTTGGAAAAAGATGATATTCCTTGTATAGCCTCCTGGGAGAGATGTTGTCTAATGCTCAAGGGATGTTCTGCATTCTGCTGCCACCTAGCAGTTAGGCAATTACAGGCTGAGCTGTGTTCTTTACCAGTTTCCTTCCTTTTGTCATCTTCTTTCCCCTAATCTTCTAGCTTTGTGGTCAAATGGACTGATGCAGGATTGTTGGTGGAATAGCAGTTACTGTCAGGATCAGATAGACAGAAGCTTATGAAGAACTCAGTTTCTTAATAGAAGTCTTTGACATATGAATCCTCTTTGCCTATCACTGGGTTTCTTCCCTCTCTCCCTGAAATGGTAGCTCTGGCACTCCAGACTTGCTGTGTTTTGCTTTGCAGCAGCAAAATTAGATTGCTGCTTTCAACAGTGCATGCTTCCTCTCTCCTGGAAGAGATAAAGATTAATAGCAAGAATGGCTCTGTGTAATTCACATTACACAATAAAATCGACTGGTTTCTCAAACTATGTGCGTGTTCCTCTTGCTCAATTCTCAGTCTTTGTTTTAGCTCCAGGAACATCAGGAATACCAGCCCAGGTTTTCCTTTGGCTGAGGCCCTGCCCAGCTGCTGTTTGTGCCTGTTGTTGCTGCTGTATCTCTTATCCCCTCGCCCTGCAATGCTACCTTCAACCAGCCATTTGCCCTTAAAGATCTCTGCTATCTCTTGGGATATAAATTTCAGGAATCACATTTTCCAGTCCTAGTGACATCATCTTCAGGTTGTGTTGAAAGGTTGTTTTGGCTGTAGTTAACATCTGCATGGTGAGAGAGTTTTGGCCTGTTGTCATAGGATCACCTCCATCAAGTGTGCTCAGAGAGAACCCATTTGAAATTTTGAAGTGGATGGATTCTCAATTCCACCTTCACTGAGGCATCAACCTTCCTGAGTTTGGTTAGTTGGATTAATTCCCCCCATGCTTTCAGAATTTAGGTAACACTTCACAGCCTTGATACACTGAGAAATTGGGATCAGGTGCTTCACTACACTACCTGCACTAGTTTTTTGCAGGACTAAGAGGACTACAGAATACAGGACCACCTGTTGTCATAGCAGTCTATTACAGCTAAATCTGCCACTGTGGACCTTGAGAAGCATTTTGCTCTTGATATCTGACCAGTCCCTCCCATTCCAATTCTGCTAAGTGTAAGACACCTGAGAAGTGTCCTCGGCTAACTCTGCAGGTGACAGATTAGTAGTATTGTCTGTGATATCCCCACCATGCACAAATGTGAGCAACAGGATTTATTACTCTTTGGAATCACTGCTCATGGCAACTCAAATTAGCAGAAGAATTATCTTCCAGAAACTTCATTCTTCAATATGTGTTACATGCAATTGCTTTCTGCCCTGTTTATATCCTCTGGAGGGTCTTGCTGTTAGGTTTCAGCAGTTCCTAGAGAAGTGAAGTAGCAGTGAGGACCTGCCACTTTCTGGTCTCAGTACTCAGCTAGGAGGAGGAGGTGAAGTGGATGGGATCTTAGGTCTGTGTTACTGCAGAGGCAAAACCCAGAGATATGTGCATTTGCTGTGAGAATGTGTGTGCAAACTGTGTTGCTCTGAGCCTTCAACCTGCAATAGTGATGCATGTACCGCAAGCAGTATTCAATGCAAAACTAATCTCTTAGTAGCCAAGCTTCATTGCTCCTAAAAGGCCTGATGAGAGTCAGAATTGGTGGGTGTCTTCACCTAAGATGAGGCACTTGCTGGGATGGGGTGGCATCCTTTCTCTGTGGTGGTGTTACTGGGGCGGATAAAGCTTGGGAACACCAGCTCAAAGCAGAGAGATCCTCTTGGTTATGACAGGAACTATTGCTGTTTGTGCTAAGAACTGTTAGTATTCTTTAGCTTCCTCACAAATGTCTTGATTAGTAAAACAGTGTTCGAATGTATGCTAACAGGAGCTTAAGTACAGGTTTATGCAGCTTGCCAACAGAATTTATTTTCTAATATATGTAATGGATCTTGATGAAAGTCACAGTGAAGTGGGATGTTTATTTGCTTTCGGTGTAGTCTTATACTGTTTTTCAACTTGATTTTGTTACTCAGAAGCATTTTTAAGCAAAAAGGTAGAATTGGATACCTTTCAATGCTTTTTGAGTATAATTCAGCTAGAGACTCTACAAAGAAATCAGCAGTGATAGACTACAGAGTTCATTTTAAGTTCTTGTTTATTTAAGACAAAATGCCAACAGCTGACTGTGAATATCTTAAGCCAAATCTAACATTAGCATAATCAGCTATAAATTGGAAACCTTGTAGAGTTTGCATTGTGAGTGCAAATATTTAGTGGATCAAAGCATGAGAAAAATGACTGCTTTTATTTATTCTGATTTAGAGTTTTATTCTTTGGATTGCAATAAACAGAATTTATGCTTAAAGTGGATTTGGATGTGTTTAGGACTGAAAGTGTACAAATATATCTTCTCAAGTGGTGTCTGGTTGACCATAATTTTAAGGAGCATGACCAAAAAGGAGTGTGCTGGGGTTTTGCTTAACTAGGACAATATTTCACAGGATTCTGTTTTGTTTTATTGTGTTCCTTATGTTCAGGCACTGCTTGGGATTAAGTCACTTCTTTAAGAATTTAGCATATGTTTGAAGCTGAAACTGCTAGCTGTAGTTTTCTTCCATGTTTGAGAGCAAGTGATCTAATTTGAATTCAAAGGGGGAATCTACAAGTGAATAATTTTCATGTTTTTTTTGTTTTTTTTTTTTTTTTAATGTAGAATGGAACAGTTTTGATTGGCTGCCCTCTACAGTGTCTTCTTCGTTGTTAGTTGTACCACCAGCTTTCAGCATTTCCCAAAGCACTTAATGAGCCTAATCATGTAGCAGGGTACTCTGCAGAGTCTTTATCACCCTCTGCCTGGCTTTTGCTGTGCACCTGAAAATCTGCTTTGAAAAACGGCCTAGCATGAGGAACTACAGCTGAAAGACAAAAGATCAACTTAAATTGAGTGGAGCATAAACCATGATACAAAGAAGCTGTTTTAGAGAAAGTGTATTCATCTCTTGTTATGTGACTTCATTCTAGAGTGGTGGTCATTCCTTTTGCGAGGTTTGAGAGTTTAGGTGAATGATTAATGAACTAGTAATAGTTATGTGTAAGAAATATATGAAGTAAAACTCATGCAATGAGGCTAGTTAAGGGTGAGTTATATATGTCTTGTCCACAGAGAGAGCTTTTGTTTGTCTTTGCTGAATTTTGGAAGGAGGATGAGATCTTTGATCAGAGTATAGGAAATAATGAAAGCAAGTTTGAGTTAACTGCATGTGTTCTCCAGTGAGTAAATAAAAAAACCCCAATGAGTTACTGAAAATATGTCTCTAATGTGAAGAATCTCAAACAGTTAAACTCCATTCTTAGTGTTTTTTAAACTTCTTGCACCAAATGGAATATATTTAGGGAAGCTTGTCCCCTCTGCCAACCCTGACTGTAGCCTTGAGCATGGCGTGTGCTTGGGATATTTGCCTACCTCTAGCTGTGCGAAATTACAAACTTCTGCTTGCCAAGCCCATTTTCCAAGCATCTCTGCCACAGAGCTGCATCCTGACCTCTATTGCAGCTGAGTCCCTGCTAACTCTGCGTTTATCCAGACTTGAAGCAAGCAAGGCAGAAATGCTTCCTAGGGCTTTCAATGCCCCAGGAACTTTGTAGGAATTGATTTGCAGTGTGTTGGGGTGGAACTTATTTGTTCCTCCCGGTCACCTTGGGAAGGAGAGTGTGCAGAAATGCTTCCAGCTGCATCATTTATAGGGAAATTTTGGCTATTTCTTTCCTTTTATATCTCTGTTCCAGACAAAACCATGGATTCAGGATTGCTGGATGAGAGCAGCATCTGTGCGGAAAATATAAGCAATTATAGGTGGCATTTCAACAGCAGTTTCTGGTCCTAGCTTTCAGTAGAGGGTTCTTTGTAAAAGGGGCTGCCACTTCTTTTTGATTATTTAAGGTTGTATGAGACAAAGCCAATGCCAGCTTATTCACATTTGCATGTCTCTTCCAAACCAGAGTGTGTAATTACATACTTGGCATTTGCAGGTTGCAGTGGAGTGCCCTTTCAGTGGGCTTATGACAAGGTTATACTGCTTCCTAAAGTGTTTGGATGTCATCATGGCTAATGCTCTCCATTATTATGGCATATTAAGGTTTGAACTTCTCTTTGAGAACATGAGTAAGGGTTTTGGCAAGAGTAGGCTAAGACATGACTTGAAGGGACTGGGGAAATGCAGTGTTCATTTGCTGACATCAGTAAAGCATCTTTCCTTTGCAAGGTAGAAAGATGACAATGTGAAAATGAATTACAGGTTTGGTATGGTGTTGCATTTTATGGGCTGTTGTTGTGGTTTTCTGTTAATTTCATTAAAATTCAACCTTTTATTAAAATGACTGGCTCTAATTTCCTGATTCTTCCCTTTTCAAACACCAAATGCCAAACTTTTGTGTAGCTGAATCAGATCATCAGTAAAAATGCAAGTAGTGATGAAACTACTAATGTATTGAAAGTCATTGCAGACATTCTGCTGCTAATCTACATCTAATTAAAAAGGTTGAAAAGTATATAGGTGTGGGCAAAACAACATAATTGTTTTTTTCTGTGGAGCTGTGGAGAGCTGGATTGTGTGCTGTTACACGTGGGCAGAGTAAAGAGGATGTGTGTTATGGCTGGCTCATGGACTTGGGTGGAGAAATCCAGACTGACTGCAGATTTTCTTTCCAAGAGCCTGTGGGTACTTGCTGTGAGTGTATCACTTGCTCTCTGGTCCTGGTTCCTCAGGATGGCTGTTCTGTGAAGACTTCCATGACTGATAAGATATCCCTTGATTATACTTAGGAGCTCCATTGGAATTTATTCCTGCCTCACATGCCCCCTTCATTCCCCCTGTAGCTGTTTTTTGCAAGCAGTGTCTCACACTGGCTCATCTCAGCCCTGTTCCCTTTTTCCATAATAATTGTGGAAGCGTGCAGGAGTTCTGGATGTTCATGTTAGTACAGTGCAGGTGAATCTTGTGTTTCATAGCACAGCTGCAGGTTATCAAATGCTTTTCTGCATTACTATGCCCTCTTTCAGCAGTAGCTTCTCTGTTCCTTCCAGCTTCTTCCTCCCATAAGTCTTTTTCAGCCTGAATAATTTTGCCTTTGTATGTGTGTGTGTGTTTTTTCAGGTGTCAGTGTTTTGAGGGTTTTCTGTTTTGTTTTAAAGAATTAATAAAAACACATAAATTGTTCATCCTTTGTAAATTTTTGTAATTACAGTGCCTTTATTCAAACCAGTGGTTTCTACTGTGACATAACTTCTTTTTCAGTTCTTACTGAGCAGGTTGCTTGCATACAAGTCCTGGATAACCTGTCAAAGAATAAAATTTTTTCAGGAAATTGTGCATTTCTGGAGTAGGAGTAGATTCAGGTTAATTTTATTTACCCTGTTTGGCTTTCCTCCCCTCAACTGCCTCTACTGAAATACTATTTTGGGCATTCCTAAATGTCCGGTGCTGCTAACAGATGATAACTGTGTCAGAGATTGTCCTGTACAGCATCTTCATGAGATGTGTGAATCCCAGGTAATTTCCTCTTAGACTTAGTGTTGATAGGAGCTTCAAATCTGGTCTTCAGTTATTAGGGAAAGGAAGCTCCTGTTACAGAGTTGTACTAGCATGAGTCCTGCAGTCTTCTAATGCAGTTCATCGTCACTGAGTTTAATAAGAGCAGGGTGACACGTCTTTCCCTTTTCTCATGCAAATATGGAATCACTGTTTCAGAGGGCTACCAAGTATTCAGCCAACTCATACAAAGCAGAATACGTCTTGAGATTGCCCAAACCCTCGTTATTAGGACGCTTCATGAAAGTTAAAAGACTGAATTTTGGGCCTGGCTGGGAATTGCAGTGGAAGGATGCAAATTTCAGTCATTGATATCGTAGCTAACCAGTGTGGATGTGGGTCATAAAGTTGGATGACAACAGTGTATCATCCTCTCCTCCTTGTCATAGTGGCTAGTGCCAAAGTTGCCCTGTGAGTCCATCCTCTTTTGCATGTCCTTTAGGAGTCAGGTGAAGGAGGTGCTCCTGCCTTGGTCTACACCAAGCAGAAGTGCCGCTGTTGTAGTAGTATAATACGTTCTGTGCACAGAAAGATTGTCCACTGGGATATCTTGGAGCTAGAATCTTCAAAAATCTTAATATTCAGAATGCTGTGTGAAGGGAAGGGGTGATTTCTTGGGTTTATCATTCATGCCTGTATGTGTTGCTGTTCACCTGTCACTGGTGTTTGGATTTCAGCTTTTGTCTTAGTAACTTTTCTTAGTATTTTTAATTAGCAGTGTTCTTGGCTAAATCCTTTCCCATATAATTGTTACATTGGATAAAACTGAATAGACGGTTTCTGCTCATATGTAGAATTCTATCAGAAACAGTTCAATAGGTTTTGATGTGAAAGCAGAGTTAGTTGGAGCTGTATTAATTGTGTAATTAACAGTGAAGGTTCTTCTGTATCTACCAGTGTTAACCAGAAAAGTCCATGCCAAATATCAAAGTACAAATACAGCTCAAAATTGATTTTTTGCTTCCAACAACAAAAGTATTCTGCACAGAGGCTGTTGCCATTATTGCTGAAAACTCCTCTTAATGCAAGTATCTTTATTTTTTTTTAAATACAGTATATGCAGAAATAGTGTTTAAAAGTAAGCCTCATCTCACCTTATTCTTGGTGTCTAAAAAGAGTCAAGTGCCTCTGTGATAGCTGAGGAGAGACAGGTACGTGTGTTGGCCATTCATCCCACCCCAAATGTGATGTCTGAGCTGCATGGCAAAAACTGCTCTCCAGTGGTGAGCCATTTGACCTTTTTAAATGGCAGCAGGTGAGATGGGTCCTGTCCACAGTCAATAGGAAGCAGAGGTTCTGCCATGAATGTTGTCTTTCAAACGTGTAGCTGTCTTATGGGGGTTCCCTTATCTTTGTTACTGTTTTATTAAAGGTTCCAAATTATCCCTTCCCTCCCTAGAACTTCCTCTCGGAGGTTCCTTGTCTGTCTCCAACAGTTTCTGTCTAGGTTTAAGGAAGAAAAAGGAAAGGAAAATGGTTGGTGTAGGGTTTTGGTTTCAGAGCTTTTTTCTTGTTTGGAGATTTATTATTATGGAAATTTATAATTATCTTTCTAAATAAGACCAAGGACTGTGGGTCCCCTGATTATTTGTTTTATAAGGAAAGAAAGAAAAAGCAACAATCGTTCAGTATGTTAGATTAGAAATGGATATCTCAGAGATTTTATACAAAATAAAAGTTCTTGGCCAGTAGATTTTACTTAGCAAGGTGAAATGTCTCTTCAGAGTAGAGGTCAAATGTTTCAGGATTGTGGTGGATGTGCTAGAGGTAGGAACTCAAAACATTATTAGGAAAAAATGCCTCATTTTTTTGGAGTGTACCAGTTATCAGCCTTCCAGATGCCGTTCACCTGTACATGTACTGTTACACTTTGTAACTTGCACTTTTGGAATGGATCTTTAGGATTCTTTATTTCATCTGTTATGTGAGAGAGAGTGAGAGAAAAATTCTAACCAGTAGTCAAGATGACAGTTGTGAGGAAACATGAAAAGGGGCCAAAAAATAACAGCAACTCCCAAACCTTAACTGCTTTGGAAACAGAACTTTGGCAAACTTCGTTCCTGGATTGCTCATAATGCGTTTAAGAGAATAGTTTGGAAGGATAGGGACTTCTGAGATCTAGTGTCTTCCTTCATACTTCCTTACAGAATCTGTTGGTGAAATATTTATTTTAATTTTAGAAAATGAAGTGTCATGAAAGAATGACTTACTGAAGTTGACGTACTGTAATAAACTGGTGATTCGTATTAGTATGAAGTGGAGCAGTAATCATTTTAAGTGTATTGAGGGAGTTCAGTAAAGATGCTAATGTACAAAAATAATTATAACCAGTTAGAAAACAAGGTTGCAGTAAATGGTATTTGTATCTTCAAAATTTGTGGGATGACGATCGTGCTGAGCTCTGGGTCTCAGTGCCATGTGATATCTATTGAGAAGACCTTAGTATGGTTCGAAAATAATTGGGTTGTTAATGTATAACATTAGTTTATACAAGGAAAATACAAACAAAACACAAAACCTGGTTGCAGGATCCCCAGTCTAATTGTTACAAAGTCAAGTTAAACGTAATTGTTAATGACCTTAACAGGGGCAAAGCAGTGCAGCTCCTCTGAAGGAAAACTTGAGCTGGGCACATCTGTACAGTTTAACATTAATGATTTAAGAAACTGCTCTCTCTGACTCTCTCTTAAATTTCTTAAAAGCTTTGAAAGTAAGGTGCTCTAGTTTTCAGTATGCCAAAGCTAATTCTAGGTTTGTTTTAAGACTCCATCCTCACCTCACACAGCTGTTAAATATACTTACCCATAAATTTGAATAATGTAGTAGTAGCTGAACAGAATGCGCCATGTAAAACTTGCCATTGGTTCAAAATTACTTAAGTAGCTGAATGTAAGAGAAGACTCTGTGGTGTTCCCTAGGGATATCAAAGAAGGGGGCACCTGGCAGTCTGACACACAGCCCAGGCTGAGAACTGTGCAAGTGTGTGTATGAAAGGTTTTCATTCTGTAGTGACTGCTAATGTAGCTGCAGGTGTGTGTCAAGGCAAGTCCTCAGGCCTGGAGGAGTGGTAGTGTTTCAGTTTCATGCTTCCAAACTGGAAACAAGACCCAAACAAAGAGAATAGAAGGGAAATATATCTACTGGTATTGGAAAAATCAGAATCAGGTAGTAATAAGTTTGTGAGAGTACGTATATGTCATATTCAATAATTTACTGGAAGCAAGGTGAGCAGTGTTTATTTTGACCACATCGCAAGAACAGAGACATTCAATACCCTGAACATTAATTAAAAACTGCTTCCCCATTCCTTACATCATGTCTTGCTAAACTGTGAAGCTCAGTGCCATGTGAAACCTTATCTGAAGTTTTTAATAACATTCAAAAATAATTAGACTTTTGGATGGATACTATCCTGTTATCTTATACAGGAAAAAGATAAACTCTCCAGCTCCAGAGATGAGTTGGTAATGACCAACACTAAAAAAAAATCTTGTCTGTCGGCCACTGCTCATTAAAAAGCTTTGAAGATCAGTTGGTGTTGTTGCTGGGTTCCTAATGAGAACAGAAGGGCAGAGTTTGCGAGGAGATACTGCATGCTGAAAAAGATACACTTTTACAGATGGTCTGTTGTATGGGCTGCCTTGGTTTTGCTTTCAAAGCATAAAACCTCCACGACCAGGGTTGAAATGACATCACACATACTGCTTGTGTTAGGTGTTGTTTGTACATAAATGCTGCAGTGGAGCTGTATTCAGAAAGCAACTAAAGGTGGGGTTACAGTTAGTGGTAGATTTCTATCATGGCAGTACTCACTGGGGTTTTTCTGGGGGTTTTTAATTGTAGGTGTATGTTTACTCTGTGTGACTTAGGGGGAGCAGTGAGAATCCTTCTTGTTTGCATATTGTGGGGGGTTGACCCTGGCTGGATGCCAGCTGCCCTCCAGAGCTTTCTATCACTCCCCTCCTCAGCTGGACAGGTGGGGGAAGATACAACCAAAGGCTGGTGGTTTGAGATAAGTGCATGAGAGATCACTTGCCAGTTAACATCATGGGCAAACCAGACTTAACCTGGGGAACTTAACTGAATTTTATTACAAATCAGATCAGAGTAAAATAATGAGAAATAAAACCAAATGGTGAAAACATCTTCCCTCCACCCCTCCCTTTCTCCCAAGCTTAGGTGAACTCTGAAATTCTCCCCCTCTCTGTGGTGCAGGGGGATGGGGAATGGTGATTGGGTTTATCACACATTATCTCTGCTGTTCCTTCCTCCTCAGGGGGAGGGCTTCACACTCTTCCCCTGCTCCAGCATGCAGTCCTTCCTGTGGGAGACAGTCCTGCATGAACTTCTCCAGTGGACTTCCCATGGACTGCAGTTCTTTGCAAACCACTCCAGCACAGGTCCCTCCCATGGAGCACAGTCGTTCAGGAACAGACTGCCCCATCGTGGGCTTCTGTCTCCGTGGGGCTACAGGTTCTGCCAGGAGCCTGCTCCACTGGAGCCTTCCCACGGGGTCACAGCCTCCTTTGGGCATCCACCTGCTCTGGTGTGGAGTCCTCCGTGGGCTGTGTTCCACCATTGACCTCCGTGGGCTGCAGGGGGACAGCCTGCCTCACCATGGTTTGCACCACGGGCTGCAGGGCAGCTTCAGCTCCCATTAGTCTGCAGACTGTAACAGATTATTTTTTTTTCTATCACTTTGTAAAAACAACTTGTATGGTCAGATTTATTGTATAAATTTGGTGTGGGCCTTATGGAATTTAAATTAACAAGCATCCTAAAGTTATCTGTATTTTTTTGCAGGGCATTATAGAGAAATCGAAAGTGAAAGGAATTCCTATCATTATTGATGCAGTAAGTATTTTCTTAATTTCAGTCAATGGTTTGACATTTAAGAATCTGTTCAGTAAATGACCTCAATGTGTTTTGCAGGATGGACTGTGGCTCATTTCCCAGCAGCCTTCTCTTATTCAAGGCTACCAGCGAGCTATACTTACTCCAAACTATATGGAGTTCAGTAGACTGTATGAAGCCATGGTGAGCTGTTTTTCTTCTCTGTATTTGAGTATGTGCAAGTTTAGTTTTCTAGTCCTTTAAAATAAAGAACTTATTACTGACTTAAATATTATATGCCTTCTCTTACATGTGAGAGAAGTACCCTGTGGGGTTTTATTCCATGGGATAATGGCCACAACAATGCATATTCTTAAACAGAGCTCTTTTTTTAAAAAAGATCCATTCTCATGCCTTTTTTAGCATGGCAGTGGGTATAGTAAAAATACCTTAAAAGATTGATTATGCTGCCTTTTTATTCCCCTCATGCATATGCCAAAATAGAGTGTGTTAGAATATGCTGTTCCAGTAGCAAAATATGTACTGTGTATGGAATTCTTGTGTTGTAGCTTAGAGACCCTGTAGACAGTAGTGATCATCATGGATGTGTATTACGACTCAGCCAAGCCATGGGGAATTTGACAGTTGTTCAGAAGGGAGAAAGAGATCTTATTTCAGATGGAGAGAAAGGTAAGTGAAGCCTTTTGCTTTTAGTAATGTGATTGTTTTGTTTTGTTTGCTTCCAGTCGTAGACCAGTGGTTGGACTATATAGTAATTGGTTGTATTCCTCTGAAGGCTGAAATGGAGGGATGGCTGCCTTTGCAGATCACCTTTAGATGATTTATGTAAATTGATACTTTAGGAGTGCAACTCAAGTTATTTGCTGAAAAAATTGCTGATTTTATTTCTCCTTTTAATGTCTGTAACTTATGTTTTACATTACACGGGTATTGAGAAACTTGTCACTTTCTAATATGGTTAAAGTATACTTACTAAAATTAGCTGCATGTTTGATGCTTTTTATACTGATCATTTACTGTTATCAATATAAAATTAATTCACAAGTGCCTTCATTGCATTTTGACTGCATGGTCTTATTTCACATACATAACAAGCAGCAGCTCTGCTTCTAATTACTTGAAATGCTAATCTCTGTTAAATATTTATGCTGCTTCATAACTGTTTTGTATATACAGTCAATTTTTCATTATTGGGAGCCGTGGGAGTATTTTAAAACTAACAGAAAAACAGATGTAATACAACAACTGGTTTGTGCAGATCCACCTTCCACACACCCCATTAGTGCAGATGCTGTAGCAGACTGTGAAACAGCTGGTACCTGGAAGCAATATAGTTACACCTATATTTGGACTTTGATCATATAGTACCCAGGTCACCCCACAGGAAGTCTGCTGTTATATTTGCACCCATAGTAGATTTGATTTGTAGCCCTGGACAATCAGGCCAGGCTTAAGATGAACACTACCAGAGGGTAAAATGTCTTGACTCCAGTTTATGCCAACTAGAGAGCTTTAGAGTGATGTAGATGTCTTTTTCCTCTGCTTTTGTGTCATCAGTGTTCTTTTTATACAGGAATGTTGCTTTTTTAATGGATATTGGGAACCAACTGGTGAGCACATTAGACTGAGCACATTATCTAGTACATCTCTGTTCTCCTTTTGAGCTGTTATTCTTGCAATAAGTGTACCTCCACAATTTCTGGAGAGAGAGGTCTCTGTCTCCAATGTCTCTTGTCATGCAGGATTAAAAAGCCAGGAAACAACTGAAACTCTTAACAATTTCAATTTTGAATATTTTTATGTGGCACAAGTTTGGTGTATGTGTTGTGTGGTTTTGGGGGTTTATATTTTTCCCACCTTGTTCTTTGTCTCTGTTGTGTTCTGGTATTTTTTTCTGTTAGTGAGATGGCTTTTGATTTGAAATAAAACCAGTTCTGTGCTGTTGTTGCCATTGGTTGATGTCTAACTATAGGCTGCTTTCTTGTTCTTACCTTGTTTCTATCACTGATGCTTTGTCTCATGGGTTATAGACATTAGAGGCAGCTTTGCTGAGCTGTAAGAAAGCAATTGTCATGTTTAATAGAAGTTATAATGTCTGCTACAAAAACTTTTTTTAGAGTTTGTATGACTTGCAATAAGGTCCCTGAGAATTTTGCAGAAATTACAGACTTCAACTTCCATTTAACAAGAGTGTTCTCTGGGTCTGGTCTACCAGTCAGTTTTTTAAAAGCTGCTCGAATGCAAAATTGCATTAAGAAAGGACACTCTGCTGTGTGCTCTGTGCCACAACATGGAATATGTTGTCATGTCACTGACCTTGAATTCTCTCCCAGGTTTTTTGCTCTTAACTTTTTTCACCTGTCTCTTCTTTTGATCTAATGTTATTTTTTTTCAGCTAAGACAACATGCTCCATGATTCCTGTGTGAGGGAAATCCAGATCACTGGTTCAGGCCAATGTTCTCTGAGCACAGACATTATGAAAAGATCTGTATACTTGTCTTTATTTCTCGTGTCATTATTCATTTGTAGTGCTTAAGGTCTGCCTGTTTTCAGGTATTTCCTACGTGAGCTCCTCTGCTTAGCATACTGACACTCTTAGTTTCCATATATCACTTTCAAACTTTCTCCTTTGGGAATACACTGCATGCATGCCTTACACCTTTCAAAAAAAAAAAAAAAGGGGATGAGGGGGAAAAAGTAAGTCTCAGTGTTCTCCAGGAAAACCAGAAATTGAGAAATTGCAAACTTAACTATGTAACTTTTAGTGTTTTGTGCTTGGCTGTTGTGAAAGGAAGGGTTTTTGAGGGTCTCACATTTTGCAGTAGGGTAGATCGGCTTGGCGAATATTTTATACATTGTAGTGGTTATTTTCACAGTGCTTCTCTTTATGATTGGGAAATTCAGTAGACAACTTCTGTTTGCTGAAGATAAAAAGGGTTGCCAGGTGATTTGGTACAGACTGGAAGTACAGGTGTTGGTGATGGATTACTGTCACCAAATAGCTTTGTGATCTAAGCAGAAAGGCTCGATAAATTCTCTTTGGGAGCAGAACCTTAGTAAATTGAAAGTAAGGCAGATTTTTTTAATAGACAAAGAAATGAGCTATTACAGTAACATACCAGGGACTTTGGTAGATTGCCAAACTGTGAAGTGTAGACACCTTTGAGGTTTGTTTTTACAGATCAGATTTAACTGGTGCAAGTGGTTCCTTATGGCCTCAAATCAGTACTGAATCACATCCATGGCCTCTGTGAAAGCAGTAGCAGTTCTCCACTATAAGGGAGGTTTTTCTATAATTTGTCTTCATTTCAGTTATGAGCTGCCAACTGCCCTGTAAACGTAATCACCAAGATTTTAAATTAAGTTTTATATACTCTTTTTCTCTTTCCTTTTGCAATTTCACATTATAGCTTGGCCTACAGTTGTTGATTCCCTGCTCTACAAAGATGAGCTTCACCATGCTCTTGGTAGGTGATATCAGTGCCATCACTGACCAGGGTAGGAATGAGTACTCAGCCTGTGGGTAAAAGGTAAGTCAGCTTTTATTCACTATGACACAGCTCTCTAAGGTTATCTTTTTATTATTCTTTGGAGAACTGGTCAGTAATAAAGTGTGGTTATACCTGTATTGGTTCCTAACATGTTTAAAATTTGGTTAGGTCCTTGAAGTAGAGGCTTTGGATTTTGATTCTTAAACATTATAGTGAGTTTTTCTGTACTGTCCCCAGCACCTATGTTTAACCCTCCCCCTTCCAAAAGTCAGGCTTTATGGGTAACCATCCTGCTGCTGCCTGTAGCTACTTTTATCTGAAACCAATAGCCAAATACAGTTTCTCTCCAGTTGCCCAGCTGTGACTGTGGTCAAGAGAAGCACAGAAGCATGCAAGAGGGCATGCTGAGTACTGACTATGGGGTAAAAAGCCAACTCTAGCAATAAGTCCCCAAGCAGTACTTCTGTTTTCTGCCATTCATGTCCCTATACAGCTGAAAAGGAAGCTAATCAGTGCCTGTCACTTCCTGGCTCCCTCACAGTTGCTGTGTAAATCTAGCCTGGATTTTAAACTGAGAGGCAGCACCTTCATCTCCAGTCCTGCTTCTGCAGGGAGAGTAAAATGGGGAGGTCATGGTTCCTGTCCATTGTGCCACTGTGCACTCTATTGCACATGCAGCCCAGCCTGCTGTCTCCCTGGCACTGCTCACCTGTCATCATGTCCATTCCTTGGCTCTTGTGCCTAGCCAAGAAAACTGATGTTAAACTTGGGTCATTTTCTTTTAACCTAAATTACTTACTATCTTGCATTCAAGGACTTACCTAAGTTTTAAAAGTGTGATTAGGGAATATAAAAGTATAAGCACCCTTTATATAAAAGCCAACTTACATTTTCCACATCAGTTGAGTTATTTCTCCATTAAACTTGGTTTCCCTGTCTGTATGCACTCCTGGGACATGTTTCCGGGAGGCCACAATCTCCAGCTATATGTTTTTGTGAACTAGCTTGCAAAAGGAAAAAGATACAGTAATAAGAAATGTATCTGCCAGGTCAGAGGGGTATATTGGTAAGGGATTTTACTCAAAATCTGATAATGGTCTAAATCTGAGTCTTGCATTTCATGGAGCAAAATGATTCTTGAGAGCTACATTATTTTGCATAGAAAAATTAAAGAAAAGAAAAGCCTTTTAATTAAACTAGAGCATGTTTGTTGTGTGGAGTGGCTGGCCTTAGCTGATCCAGTCCACCTGGGTCATATCAGAAGTCAGAATGGCCATATATTCCTGAGCACATAGGGGTGAGTGCAGAACTCTATAAGAGGAAAAACAAGTGCAATGAACTTGTTCAGGATGTCTGAGATTAAGGAGTTAAATTTTAATCTCTGGGCTGTCTTTCAGTCTACAGTCCCAGTAAAATGTGGTGTTTTACAGGCTCTTTAGCATTCTTTACAATCATCAGTATTTCGTGGTTAGCCTTAACTAGCTATCCTGTATTTCACATGTTGTGTTCTAAATACAAATATAAAATAAATCAATCTCTCAAGTGGTTTTTTTCACTACTGTGTGAACATGGTGAGTCAGGAACAAGCAGACATACATGACTTTTTATACTACTGTTGTTTTCTTAGTGTAACGTATCTAGGAGCTGGCATTGTAAATGAAGCTGCCTGTGTACAGCCATATCAAAATTGGTGCTTCACAGTTAACTTGTAGTACTTGAGCTCAGCAAAGCTACTACATTCTAATTTTTTTCCATCAGAGAACAGCTATTTTCAGTTACATAACAGACTGTTATGTTTTTGGTGGCTTGGTGGGGGTTTTTTTGTTTGTTTTTTTTTTTTTTTTGTTTTGTTTTGTTTTGTTTTTTTAATTAAGCATACAATACCCATAAATAGGTCATTTTTCTGGGCTTTGATCTGCCAGCAGAATGTGGACTGGGAGTTCTTTCAGCTTAGAACTTGGCAGTGGTATAGTTAAGTGTGACACTGTGGTCTGAATGCTTCCCCAAATACCAACGTGTATCGTGTCTTCAAGGGATACTGACAAGGAAGTGATGGTGTCTTACTTTATGGCCTGAAATATATTATACGTATTGCTACTAAATGACTTAGCCATAGTTACCCAGAAGGTATGGGGCAGAGTTTTGAATTGCTCAGAGCCTAAAACACTTGAATTTCTACTTTTGAGTATTCTGTCATTATGTCAGTCTTCAATTTTTTATTTTTATTGCACTCATATTTCAGTACAAATTATTTCCATGGATTTAGATATGCAAGAAATCCATGTGACTGACTCTGTGTGAGGTATGTGTTACATTTGCTGCCTAAAGCTCTGGCAGTATTTGTGTGCTGTTTACTCACTGGGACTGTGTTGAAACTAGTGAATTATGACTGTGGTTGTTACGACTCTATCAGATCTCCTTGCCATACTTCATGCAGGCATTTCTTCAGTGATGACATTTTTATTTCGTCTAGCCTTTTCTTAGGATAGTATATGTGTGCTACATGGATAAGTGCTAGGGAGTGGGTTTGTTTTTTTTCTGCAAAGTTACTTAGCATAAATAAGTTTGCATTAAAAAACTGTTATCTTGAGGTGTTGGGGGTTTTTTGGGGTTTTTTTTGTTTTTTTTTTAAATTCATCAGCCTGTGAAATAATGGCATCGGATTTGGTTGCCACTTATTAGAAAACAAAACAAGACACCCTGCACCAAGAGCCACTTTGACCAGCACTAATTGTGTGTTTCTCTTGCTTACGGTCTGTCAGTCGAACTGTGGCTGAACCTCTCCATTATTTTGATGGGACTGGTGTCAGACCTTAAGTGACCCTGGTTGCTGCTTTTCAAAACTGACACATTGTGGTGATTTCAGTCTTTGTAGTTTCCTTGTTGTCCTGCGTCCAGTCATGATGGTCTCCTCAGCTATTCCATGAACTATGTTTTCTAGGTTTCCTATTGTACATGTCTGTCCCTAGTTGAACGTGCTACAGACTCACTGAGCGGCAGACCAAAAAGTGCTCCATCTTCATGTAAGCACATTGTTCTGCATATCTCCAGGGAATAGAACTGCCCACCTTCTCGGCATCGTCGCTGACTGTTCAGTCATGTCTATGTAATCGAGGTCTTGTAACACTGCCACTGGTTGTCACTGCTCAGTGCCACATAAGGGCATCGCCCTGTGGTCCTTAGAGAACTGGTGGAGCTGACTGCCCAGCAGGGCTCAGTCATTTAGTGGGGAATGTTGCACTGGGGAGTAGGAAGACAGCAGTTTTGTTTTTCTAGGAGAAGGCTGGGAAAGGCATCCGGAAGACTTTGTCTTATGTTGATTTGGCAGTATGCCAGTGTGTCTTGATTGTAATTGGGATTCCTTCTTTTATTTTGAAAGCTTTTGATAGTGACTGTAATTCAGAGGAGTTTTTAAGTCGTCTTCCCATTGCCTGTTCTAATGTTCACGATCCTTTTATTATGAGATGTTCTTTGATCAGCTGAGCTTCTGCACAAGAATTACCTGAGTGTTACACCTTTCCCTCCTCATTCACGTGAATTTCCTGTAGTTCGGCTTCTTTGAAGGTATTCCCTGGATTTGCTTTCCAGCATCTCTGTGTGGGGTACAAAGGTCTGCTTTTGTTGTGGTCTGGGAGGTAGTCTGCACATATTTGAGACTTACTTTTTAAAACCGCAAACAAAAGACCACTTTTTTCTTTGCTTTGTTTTGTTGTTTTTTGTTTGTTTTTTTTAAGCAGAGTATTATAATTAGCCCAGTTTGAGGAGATCTTGCTTTCCTGTACAGCTCAAAAATGACTGGAAGGTTGTGGGGCTACAGAATAGTGGCAGATGGTGACACACAGCTAATAAGCAGGGGCTTGTGCTCAGCTGTCAGTCAGAAGGCCCCAAAGCTTTTGAACAGAGGATTTCCATCCTGCCTCCTGCCAGGAGTTCAAGCCCTCAAAGTGAAAATCCTGTGAGATAGTGTCTTCAAAGTAGCAGAATTAGAGGTAATTTCTCCAAAGCTCTGTATTTAAAATAAAAATAAGAATAAACCACGCCACCTAAAAGGGCATACTTTCTTCAGATAGCTAGCTCAGAAGGGCATTTCACTTGTGAAATTTGACATTAGCTACTGCTCACTGGGAAACACATCCAGAATCTTAATTTGAGAGGGGGAGGGGGAGAAGAGTGACCGGGAAAATGAACTGCGGGCAGTGCTGCAGTGGTGTCTGCTGTGTTCGTGATGACTAATGAATCTTCGCCCTCTCAGTGGCAGCGAACATGCACAAGTGCCTGGCCTCACAAGCCCAGCAATTACTGCTGGAAGAATCAGTAGGAAATGGAAGTGAAGTGCAATTCTTTGCTGTTCCACATAACAAAACCCAGAAATGATGTATTCTGCTGGACTGGAAAGGCTTTATTGGCATCATGTAGTTTTTCACCACTTGCTAGTTAAGAAAATTTATCTTCATGTCCTTCAGTTTTGTGCAGATTTTTCCTATTAAGTTTGTAGGTGAAAAATTCCTTTTAAAAATATGAATAGTACTCCCCCTAACCCACCTGGGCTGCTTTGTTTATACAGTTTGGGGAAACCCAGCCCAGGTGACTCGATGTGAGAGCTGTTGTCCAAGCACTGTCATGCTTTACCCTTTGCTTGTGTATTTGGCATGCTCAGGAGCACACAAACCAGTGTGTGCACAATCCCAAACCTGACTAGCTCCTCAGTAGCTGGCTGAAGATGCTAAGGATTGCTGCGTGGCCACTGGTAATTCTGTCAGCTGTTCCATTCTTCTAGGACAGGAAAATTAATTTCTCCTGGTTTTTTTAATTTCAGAGCCAAGCAAGGATAAAAGCTATGGGTAGGTACACAAGAGAGTTTGGAGAAGGGTAGCAGAACTGATGCTCTTTTCTTTTTTTTGTGCCTTACGTATCCTTCAGGCTTCCTGCCTGGGCTTGTTGAGAGCAGAGAACAAAGGAGTTAAATGTAGTGAAAGCATTTGCATGTTCTTCATTGTTAAAGCTCCACAAAGAGATCAGTTTGACCGAAGTCCTTTGTATATTTAAAACAGAAATGTAACATCTAATATCCTGACAGAGCCTATCCACAGTGACACTGCTGACAGAAACATACATGGCTGCTGAGGACACTGTTGATTGGCAGAAAAAACAAATCTCTTGCGTATGGTTTTTACAGAGCCTAAGGAAAATGCTGTTTTCAGTACAATACCTTTGTGATGGGCATGGCAGAAGATTTGAGATTTTAGTTCTGTTTTGCATTTGCTCTTTGTAAAATGCCTTGGTTTACATTCACAAACTCTGAAAGTCAGAGACACTGAAGAGTTGCATTTGTGCGATGGCTTTGTGGAGGGATCTGGTCCGGTTGGGTGGTAGCTCATCATGACATGTGAATCATTTAAACTCATCTGTGCAGACGGAGTGAAGTGGAGAAAGGGTGTACATTGTGTGATATTACTTGTAAAATATTAAAAGCTAATTGGAAAAGCATTTTTTTTTAAAATGTTGATGCAATAATTTTTTTTTTTTAAGAATAGTGTGTTTCAGTGCATCTGCTGTTTGTGATTAGTCTCTCACCTGTTAATTGCTTGTGCCTCAGAGGTTAACCCTTGCAGCTGCAGTGGTGTCATTGTACATGGAAGAAGAAAAGCACATGACTTTGTTTTTGGTTTGTCTGTTCATAGTACTTGTCTGCAGTCATGAAGGAAGCAGCCGGAGATGTGGTGGACAGGGTGACCTCCTTTCTGGCTCTCTGGGAGTCTTAGCACACTGGGCGTTTGTTGCTGGAGCTGAAAAAACAAATGGGTAAGAATATTAATATTAATTAATAACTGTTGTGAGTCTGTCTTCACCTACGGTAACTGTTGTATAAATCTCCAAATTAAATCAGAGTTGGTGGTACAAAGGTATCCGTGTACTTTTTAAAAATGTAAGAGTGTTCTGGAGCAGCCTCCTTAGTAGTAATAATTTTAATAAGACAAACTCTTCAGTAATCTAATATCCTCAGGTCTGAGGCAGAAGAAGAGTGTGACTCTGGATCTATTACCAAGGACATTTATGTATGAGATGTATTTTCAAAGTAATTGAATGTAGTAAGAAAGTATGACGAATAAGGGTAGTCACTGGCAGTGACATCTCTGTGATTCAAAAAATATGTCATTTGGCTTTGTTTTTGTAATTTGGTGAATCCTCCTGCATTATGCCTAAGTAATGAAGTGGGGCAGGTAAATTGAAGCTTGCAAATAAAATACAATTTCAAAGAACGTAACTCTTTTAAGGCCAAATGGCAGTCCAGTTTGGTCATACATAGAGCAGCCATGCAGCTGGTTGTTGGCTTCTTTTGTTTAACTACATCAGTTCTTGTCCAACTGGTTGGTCCGCATAGTCATGTGGTCTGCCTGGGAAAGCAGCTGCTTTAAATGAAGTTGAAAGGAACCCTGGCATAAGCAGTCAGGGAGTTACAGTCCCTCTTCTCTATAAATAATGAGCTATGAAAGCTTGAGCAGTGGAGATCTTTTGTAGTCTTTTGGATGCTGCATGCAGATGCACACAATTAGATGTTCATGGGAGTTAACCAGTCTCTGTGTTACCCCAAGGGCACTGCACTAGGTGCCCCAGGAGGAATGAGGGATGAGTTGAATCAGACTTTAAAATTCTGAAATCTAACATACCCAGAATGAAAGAGTTGTAGCTGTCACTAAAGGAGGAATTTTGGTTTGATTTGTTAAAAGGGTAACGTAGTTTTTGCTTGGGATACAACAGAGCAGTATTAAATTATTGGAGAGATTAGCAAAGGCAGCACATGTTCTTGAGGCTCTCGTGTCCTGAGCTCCTGTGTTTTTTCCAAACAGCTTTCTCAGAAACTCTTGTATTTTATAGATGAAGGAAAAGTATAATTTGCATCAGCAATATGTTGTGTCCCCTGTGGTGGTGGTAAGGTGACCCTTCACTAACACTTGCTGTGAGCCAATCCTGTCTACCTCGTCTGTTTCAGGAGAGGAGGAGCTTTTTGGGTTGAGTGAGTCAGGGCATCTCTGCTTGCAGACTGCACTGCAGGCAGTCCAGCCAGCCCTTCCACACTTGTGCGTGGCTTTCAAAACAGGTCTGTGCAGAGTGGGATTTTGAAACACTGATACAGCACTGGCTTTCAAGGTGCTAATGGTACAGTTGGTGGGATTCTTAAGTAGAGAAGATGCTGGTGTCTTTGGATTATTGTGTGTGTCAGACTGATCACACAGTGACCTTAGAAGTCAGTGTTTTAGCTGCCTGAGCCCAGGAGCCTGTGCAGAACTGTTGTTTCAGGGCAGTATTTGGGCATCCAGGGTTGATTCTCTGGGTGGCTTCAATACTCCTGCACATTGATGAGTGTGTGGAGTCGCTGCTTTGATAACATCTGATTGTAAACTCAGTCCTGCTTTGCCTGTGTTTTACATTGGGATCCTTCCCAAAACTCACTTGGCAGAGGAGTCAGTAGGTCCTTGGTGACTTACAGGCAGCGATGCTGCAGCTGAGCTTTGTGGTTTTTAACCAGCCAGAACCTGGAGCCCAGTGCTGGCTACTGAACTATTCTGCAGGTCTTTCCTGTTGTAAGGCAGTAGAAGTGACTCCCATGACCCAGTCTGTGAAAAGGTTCTCTTTAGGTGGCTGGATTGCGCTGGTGTCTCCAGGGAAGGTTCAGTGCTGGAGGTCTGAGGTTGGGTGCACTCTCTTAGGGAGTTTGTAAGCCTGTAGGAAGCATTAAGACAGTGTGCCTTAATTTCTCTTGTGGGCTGTGGCTGTCACTGTACCCCTTTTAAGCTGACCTAGTGAAGGCCCTGGAGCAGGCACTCTGGCCTGTTAAACATCATCTCTTGTCTGCATCCCCGTGTCCTTCTCCCACCCCCGGAAGACAAAACTAAACACGTACCCTGAAAGTGGAGAGTAAAGGGAGTTAAAAGGCTGTCAGGTGGTATTGGGTCTTCCTCTGTGGGAGAGGATGAAGCATCACATCAGTAAAACTAGACATGGATCACCCTCTTACCCACTTTTAAGCCTGTTTCCCTTTTGCATCCTTTGGCTCTGGTGGTGTTTCTCAGTCAGTCTCATGCTGTGCCATGGGTAGGGAAGTATTAGTTGAAAAAAAGTTCAAAGATGTTCTGCAGTGAGTCTGAGAAACAGAGGTGTTTGCTGAAGAGGCCTTCCTGGCAATGCTGACAAACATTTAGGGCTACAGAGATGATATCCACCGCCTTATGAATTGCACAAGAAATGTGTGGATTATCTTCATAATATTCTTGGGTTTTTGTTTTTCCCTTCCAGTCAAAATCCTTTTCTAGTGGCTGCATTTGGAGCTTGCTCTCTTACAAGGCAGTCTAATCACCAAGCCTTTCAAAAATTCGGACGTTCAATGACAGCCTCTGACATGGTTTCAGAAATTGGAACAGCTTTTAGCAAACTTTATGAAACCTGAAGCCAAAGCAGCAGAGAAGAAAAGGAAGAAGAACGACTGCAAGAGTAATTACATGTACGGTAGAATTTACATAAGTAATGCACCCTTTCAAGTGCTGTAGCAACATTTGTTTGTTAGGTAGATATTTTTTATTTTTAAGAATAGAAAAATATGATTAATGTAGATATTTTTTAAGAGTTTGGAATACAAAAATGTTTTGGCTGAAATAAACTGTAGTTGCAGATCTGTTATAATATAATAAAACTAAACTGAAAGTATTCCTCTGTTCTTTTTGATAGTTATTGAGCAATAACTAAAGTGTGAACAGCAAAAAAGAAAAATGCACTTGATATTTAGATAAAATTCTTCCACCAGCTCAACTAAATTTCTTGGATTGCACCAAGGTTGTCACCTTGTAATTCTTAGAACCTCTGTGTAGAATTAGCTATTGCACTTCAGTTTTTTGCCGTGCTAGTATATTAAGAAGCAAAAAGTAAGCCTCTTTGGAAAGGGAATGCATGAGAGTTGCTGTAGATTTTGAATGTAATTAGTTGCCTTTTCCCATTCCCGGTCCCAGAGGCAGCGTTCATTTGGACAAGGCACCCCTTCCTGCAATGTCTTACCTGGTTACTTTTTTAAAAGGCTCCCTCCAGAGCAGAATAAAGATACACCGTAGGTATCTCAGCAGTGAAATTCATTAAGCAGTAATTAGGCTTACCTGAAAAAGAATTAAATTTCTATTTCTTTATCTGGTCTTGACTCATCTGGAACTCGATACGATGAACTAGTGAAATTATCACTTGGAGAGGTACTGGGTGGGGCAGGAAACTCGGTGATACCCAACAGGACTGTCAGACTCTCAGCGACCACGGAAGAGCGAAGTGCTTTTAAAACTGCGGTTGCCTGCTGGGTTAGAGCTGAGACCAGCACACAGATGCATAGGTGGATTAATTAGCCAGCAGGAATACAAGTGGAAGGAACAAAAGGCAGCCCACAGTACGTCCCTGTGCCCTCGCAGTGGTGTGCAGGGAGCTGTGTGCTGCAGGTTAAAGGCAGGAACAAATGGTGGTCGGTGTTTGAGCTTCTAGTGGAGTTCTTAGTGCTTCTACTTTTTTAGAACAGAAAGCATAGAAGCCTTTTGCCTGATCTTTGTGAGACAGACAGGACACTGTGAGGGCCACACTGATCCAGCGCGTTGGCAGGGTAGGTAAGCGTTAGCCATAAAGAGGAACTTGTGTGGGATTTCTGCGCAGTGTAATTTGTTAAATTTTTGGAGATGCAGTAAAAGCTTGTAGGGATTGAACCAGTATGGAGAGGGGGCCAAGTTCATGGCAAGTACATTTAAGTGGGTACCGCCCTTGAACCTGCAATCCAGCTTCAAGTGTTCATTAATGTGCAGGAACGAGCATATACTGTGTCCTGTTATTGCAGCAGATGTTACGTTTCACCACAGCCACTGCTTTGCAGAGCCCCATCTGGGCTGGGATGTGGTGTCTTGCAGACCAGTCAGTGTTCTCCTGCCTTGCACTGGCTGCCTGCAGAAAGCACCCGGAACGAGAAGGGCTGCTCCAGGTATGTCCCTTCAGCCCTTAGAGCTGATGTTTCTGGATGCACTGTGACTACTACCTCACCCCCATGCATTTTTGGTTTTCTTTCTTAAACCAGTTACCTATTTTTAATATAGGTTTTTAAATGTTTGCTCATGTTGCTCTATGAAGGTTCACATATTACTCTTAAGAGGTAAGGTTTTAGTGTTTTAAGCAGTTTTGTAAACTGCATTTTTGGGGAAACTTAAGCTACTGTTATTTTTGTCCCTAAATCTACTTCAGAAGCCTGACTACTTTTAAATGAGATGAGCAAGTATTTTAAACAGCTACTGGTTTTCTTTTAAAATGAGTAATTTTTTTTTTTGTTTTGTATTTAGAATCAGTGGTATTATAATCTAAATGGCATTTGTAAGCAAAGTCAATCAATTAACAGAGTTCAGTACAGATTTCAACCTGCCGTGTTGGTTTTAAGTCTACACAGAAGTTGTGACTCTGTTATTCACCAATGTGTACAAAGTGGTACAATTTCTAAACATTCTGGAAATGTAGCATTTTCTTTTGGTGGGAAATAAAAATAATAGCAAAGTGACTGTGTGGACATTGTTTGGTGTGTGCTGATCTTATTCCACACAGGTGCTGAGCTGCCTGCTTGCCCTTCAGTCTAGTTTGCTACAACAACATTGCCACGAGCACAGTTACAGTACCAGCTGTGTCAAATAAGCACCTGCCCCAGTGCTAATGGAGAGACACTCCCATGTTCTGTATAAGTACCAGTAACGAAGAAAGGGAGCAGAAAAATAGCTACACGTTTTTTTCCCAACAGTATAAAAGAGAGCCTTTATGCCTTGGAACAGGTAGTTGGAAAATGCACTTCACAGAAGTAAAGTGCATTGTAGATGAACCCATGTTCTGCTTTTTTCTTAGAATTTTCATAAATTGATTTAAAGAAAGTGTGCCCACAGGTAAGTACCGGCCCTGTATCAACTCAGCCCCTAGAACACCTCACATTTAAGAGAGGCCTCTGCACCTCTGCCTACAGCCATAAGGGGCTGTTTCTAACGCAAACAATGGCAAAAGCAGGAAGGTAACTGAACAGGTAATACCTAAACGTAGTAATTTCCTCTTCCCAGTTATGAGGGGGAGATCCTGAGTGTGCTGCGCTCCCAGGCAAACTGAAGATAATACCAAGCCTTACAGGTAACTGGATACCATCACACTACAGGTAAAGGTTTCACAGGACCAAACCAGCACCACTGCAATAAGGAAATACTTGAAGGCTAAAAGTGTCCCCCACTCCTGTGTCTGAGAGGAAGAGAGCTGCTAAACAGGCACAACACTGAAGTGTTTTCACCCTCAAAGACAAGCTTAAGTTCTTGCCTCTTCCTTCGTTGTTTTAATTCTCAGTATTGGACCCGCAGAACAGGGTGTGTGAGGCAGATCTCGGAGCACCTTTGGCTGGGGCATTTCCTGCAGTAGAACATTCTGATGTCTGTGTAAGTCAACACAGCTGATTCCTTGCTGCCTTGCATTCTGGATGCTTCCCACATGTGCACTTCAAGGCCCGTATTTATTTACCTAGTAGTAATGCCAGCAGTAGTAATGTCAGATTATACTCTACTGTTGTTAGCCATTCTGTTTCACAGACTTTATTTGGAAAGAATTCATATTTACAACAGTTGCCAAAGCAGCAGAAATAAAAAGTCTGAAGATGAGGGATCAGCTTTTTTTCTCATTCTGCTGTTCTGTCTGCCCTTCTTCCACAATTTCCCAGGTTGAAGAAGTAGTTCTGTCCTGTAAGAAAAAGTAACCAGGTCAGTCCCAGCATGCAGAGGGACAGGTTTTTAAACAGGACTCATACAGCAAAGCCATTAATCCAGTTGGTTAGGCAAAAGAGGCAGTGATACCATCTCAGAGGAATGCCACTGCTACTAATAATGCTCAGAGCTATAAAGGAAACCCAGATAATCCTTCCCAGCTGAGGAAGAAACACAATAGAAATGTCACCTCTTCAGCGAGAGGCTGCAGTGGGGTGTAGACTCTCACATGTGCAGCTTCTTCTTAACTCATGCAATTGCATTTTCATGTTTGAATGGCTCACATACATGAAAAACATGGTCAGTATATGAGAATGCATTGCTGAACGTATTTGATTGCCTTCTGAACTTGGGGATAGGACAATCCTGTCATATTTTTGAAAGACAATACTACAGTCAAACGGAGTATTTCTCACTCTTTTGATCCAGCTGTTTGCAATGGTTGAAAAGTTAATCTGAATATTGAAACAAGAGCTATGATGCATGAGAGATGCTGAGATACAGTGCTGAATTTTACATTAAAGTGAAAACTATTTTTGATGCATAAATATCCACTTACTACATTTCACTTGATAGCACAACTCAGCTTGCATTTCAAGCATGCTGTAATGACATGAAAAGACAAATGGGTATTCTTTTAATCAGTCTGTTGCAAGTTATGTAACTTCAGCCAACATCATCTGCATCAAGCAGCCTGAGAGAAGAAGCCAGTGTAGAGAGATCATGAACTTGTGAAGCTGAAGGAGACATTTCCCTCTTTACAAAGCTGATTTTTAAGGAGATTAAGTTGCTCCTCAAGTCAACCCCTCCCTTCCCCTCCCTCGAACCAGGTGGGTTCCTGCTCTGCTCTGCGCGGAGCTGAGGCTTGTCCACTTCTCTGTTGCGCTGCCTGTCCTCCTGCACGTGGACTTGAGAAGCTGCTGGTCTGCCTGAGCCTCACGTGACAGAGAGGAACATGCTAGGAGAGACATTACTGTGTGTGTATTGTTGGGCTCAAGAGCTCTGTGGAAAAGAGAGGCGGGGTAGCACTTACTAGGCAAGGAGCACCCCCTGCAAGGCTCGCTGTTACCAGGGCATCTTCTGCAAGAGCCCACCCAGACAGGCAGACTGCTGCTGAGCAGGAAGGAGGGGAGAGCCCTGCTATGGGTAAGGCTGTGTCTCGTTGCTTGTGTGCTCTGCTGAGCCTGGGTGAGGAACCACAGTCCTGCATGTCCATAGGACTCTTCAGGCTCTGCAAAGGCAAGGTGTGAGCAACCTTCACAGCACACCTTTGGATACTTCCATGGTGTCAGCAAAAAAACCAGTTCACCTCTGGATATGTGCTGTGTGTACTCATGTGTGCTTTGTCTCCTGGAGCATTCTACACTGGGACACGCAGGAGACATTATGCTGAGCTTCAGGGTATTAAAAAAAATTGAAATAAATTGAATGGTCTAAATCCTGGCTCAAGCCAACTGCTCTGAGGTTTTCACATGTAAATCCCTTTAAAAACAAACCAAAACAAATCTGCACAAGGGTGGAGATGGGGCGTGGCTGTTTTGCCAACAGATCAAAAGGCAGGCTTCTCTGGGACGACTACTCAGCAGGGCTGTTTGGATTTTCAGACTTGCTTTAGGGATGAGTGAAGTGAGGATTTACAAACAAGTTAAAGGAAGCAGATGTTCCAGCTTCCCAGAGTCTTCCTTTGCTTTCACAGCTGTAGCTCCCCACCACAGTGCTTTGGGCCTCACTCGGTTTGTACTGGCAGGCTCACTTTCATCTGAGACAGCTGACCACACTCTGTAGCTGCTTCTAACAGGTGTGCTGACAGGTGACAGCTCACATTCAGCAACCAAAGCAGATGTACACTGTCCCTCCCTGATGTCACTGTGCTTTATATCCTCCCACTGGCAAAAGGACAGAAGCAGACGAGGGAGGCTCAGTCCCCAAGCAAGGGGAAAAAATGAGCAGCATAAACTGGAGTGAAGGAAAAAGATGCTGGAGGTAATGTGGAGGATTATTCTGCATGTAAGCAAAAACACCCACCAACGGCTGGAGCAGAGGTGAGAGGGGAGTGAACAAGAGGAACTTGAAGCAGGGTTGTTAAAGAAGTAACACACAGCTCCCTGAAACCAGGAGGAGGAAATAACACCATGGAGGGGCTTTTCTTGTGCAGGATATGCCACTGAGGTAATGGAAAAGAACAGTGCCATTAGGTGTAGGCTAAAAGTAGAAAGTAGGATGGAGAGAAGAGTGGTGCAGGAATCAGGCAAAGTACTTGTGGTTCAGAACAGTTGGGAATGGAGCTGCTGAAGACAGGCTTTCTCATGAGGACCTCTTTTCGGTGGGGAATTTGGGGAGGGCAGAAGGAAGGCATTGTTTTCATAAGCCATCTCAGTTTGCTTTCCAGTTCCTCTGCAATATTTTTAAGATTGTACACACTACCCATACCTTTCCTTATGGATTGAACTTGGGCAACTTAGGGATTTCTGAATATTAGGAGATTTTCAGTGGCTAAATAGCACACCCTGAGTAACTGCAGAAGCAGGTACAGCTTGCATGGAGACATGAGGATGAGGGGGAGCAGAAGAGAAGGTAGCACTACGGTCAGACAAGCGCTTGGCTTCCACCTCCTGCTACTGCAGTTACATAGGGAACAGGGCACAATGCTGCAAGCTGCTGAGGGGGACCAAAGGGCAAAAATATTGTCTTAAAAAGTGATTAAGAGGCTCAGAAAGAGGGTTAATGTCTTGTACCTTTATGTGGATTCCAAAGGCAGCAAGGTCTTCACGCAGACTGTCACAAGTCTCCAGGAGGGGTTTTCTCTCCTGCATTAACTGCTTCCTCTTTTCCTTCTGCCCTTGTTTGGCCCCGGCAGTGCCTTCCACTGGCACAGCCTCTGCTGCTGCCGGCAGAGCCAGCGCGTAATGACGGACCTTCGTGCGGAACCTCACAAGCTCATCAAGGACATGAGAGAGCACTGCAGAGTTGTCTCCTCCCACAGACACCTAGAAATCAAACAGGGTGCTTTACAAACATCTGAAAATGGTACGGAAAAGATCGACCCTAACTCAGTAGCATACACTGAGGCTTCACCACCTCTCTTGGTTGTGCACCTTCCATATATTGGGAGGATAAAAATGTCACCACCTCACTAATGCTGGACAAAAAGTTACAGTGGAGTCCCACTTGGACGTAGTTCAGTGCATTCCTACACAGGAAAGTGCCTACATTGGAGCAGAGGGCTCTCACGTGAACATAACACATTGCAAACTCATCATCACAGGAAACTTCCGAGATGCCAGAAATACATGCAGCTTAAAAAGGGCTTAGACAAATTAATGGAAGAAAGACCTGGCAACAGGAATCAACACAGCAAACGAAGTCCAGCCCCTAGCTCAGACAGCTCCCTGGATGTAAAAGTCCAATGACCTAGCAAGTGCATCATCCCCTTACTCTGCCTTTGAGCTCCAGGCCTCCTTCAGGAAATACAAAGTAGGAAAAGTAAAGTATTTTCACTTTAGGTCTCTAGTCTATCCTTTCTTCTTGCATCTACAGAAAGCCTCCCCAAATCCACCCAACTTTTCACCCAATCCCCCTTGCCCAAAGTTTCAGCCACCCAAAATATCTGAAAGAGCAGAATCCACTGCACACAGGAAGTGTGTGTTTTCTGGCTGTAGCCTAGTGTCCCCCCCCTGCCCTCAGCCAGCCCTGAGCTTCCTCAGCCTCCTCAGGCTTGGCAGGAGTCTCACTGGTCAATGCCTCAGGAAGAGAACAGGCTTGCTCCTCCTAGAGAGTCCTGCTCCAACAGCTACCAGGATGGGAGCTTGGGAGTTAGCTGAAGAGGAAGACCACTCCTCAGCACTGACACAGTCAGACTCCTGGTCTCACTCCCGGCAGAGACACCATCCCTGTTTCTCATTAGAGGCAAATTCCTAAGGGGCAGGAAAAGGACAAACCTCCAATAAACAAGAGAGGGCCACTGCAGTATTTTATCCCTGAGACACAAGAGGGGAAGCGGCCAACAGAGCAGTGAAACATAAAGCACACCAAGGCCAGGGGGTGAAGCTGCCGCCAGCAATGCTCATCTGGGAGTAGAAGAGCAGCTGAGTAATTAAAGCCAGAGGGGACTGTAGTCACTGAACAGCAGGATGGAAACGAAAGGGAGCAGTTTCAAAGGTCACTGACAAACAAAGAGGAAGAGGAGGAGGAGAGGGGGAAGCTATTGAAGATCAGAGCATGAGATGCAGCATATTCCTCAAGCTTTCAAAACATGTAACTGTACTAAAGAAGAAGTTTATGAGATTGAAGAAGGTAATAAATCTAAGTACCAGAAATGCTCCATAGTAACCTGGGGCAGGTAAAAGAGCAGGATAAATGCTTAAATACAGAAGGCAGAGGAAAGACAAATGATGATGGGAGCAGGAAACATGCCTCTACAAGCACCACTGCCAGAGTTCGAACCCAGGCACCCACTGGAGTGAGATCTTTCACAAAGAGGGGCAGCTTTAGGAGATGAACCAATACAATTTCCACAGCCTTCAGTGCTGATGTCCAATTTCTTCTCCTGCAGAACTAATCCAAAGAGCTTGTAAGAAATTTTATACAGAAATTTGTCCCTTGCTTTCTCCACAGATGAGCACCAGTTTGCCCCAGCTGCACCTGCAAATACACTCAGCATTCTTTGGCAGAGCAGAAGCCCTCAGCAGCTCTGAAACAGGCACGACAGTTTCCACTCATTGTCCTTTCAGATGGATTTATCTTACCTCCCTGTGGGCTAAGATCCTTCTCTTGCCAATGCAGAGAGAAACAGGCAGTCTTATTATATACAAGCACCAGACTAAGATGAACCAGTTCTTCGCATCCCCACCGACAACTTCAGAAGCACAGGCAGCCACATTAAACTGCACAAGTGATTAGCTGAGATGAATCCCAGCCCAAGAGCAAGACAGATCCACAGACTATATGCAAACATGCAAATGAAGGGGACCTAAGCTAGTAGTACAGCAATGTCCAGGCCAGCTAGCTCTCTCCCAGACAGCCCACATGCCAGGACCCAGGGTGGCCAAGGCCTGCTCCTGGCAAGCTGCATGCCTGGGCACTTGGCTAAGGGGCAAGAAAGGTTGGATGCTGAGCTGTTGTGGCTGGTCTCAAGGTCAGAGAACAATGCCTGCACCATTTTATTTATTAACTTGTGGTTTTCCTTTCCTTCCCCATCTTCTGCTGATCCTATTGCCACAGAGAAACTAGTGCACCTTACAATAAAGAAAAGCATTCAGATACTTGTTTCAGCAAAACTATAGGTGAAGCATATAGTTGCATATAGACAGCCCAGAGTATGAAGGAGCAACTTTACCATCTGCCTTAGAGAAAAATACAAGTGTTTCATATGCCACTAAAAATTAACATGCAAAACACAGGCTATGAGGAGAGACACATCCAACTGCTGTTTTGAAAGACATTTTGTGAGAAAATCCATAAAGAGATGAACTAAATAAAGGCATTTACCATTATACTGCCTGACTTCCAAAGATGAATAATGTTGTTTACATTTTCTTATCCTCTTCTCCCCTCCCCAAAATAAATTTTTGCAGAAAAGTTTCTCTGAAGTTTTCCACTTCCTGGTATTCAATTCCATATTTGAGCAGGAGAGGAGCACAGAACAGCCTGCTATTCTCCAACACTTTGTGTCATTTTAAATGCTCCCCTTCTGAACATCAGGATATCACCTCCATATTTATGACTCTCTTTACTGTGCACTATTTTGCTTTGACCTTTTTTCTCCTTTTTCTCTCTCCCCACTCCTGACTTTCAAAGAATTAGGTACGTAAAGGGCCCCTCCCCACCTTGGTGCCCTCACATCCCCACACCCCACCGTGGCTCAAGGCAGGGCAGCCACCTTCCCCAGAGGCCTGCTTTCTGCAGAGGAGTGGGACCCCAGCTCCTGCTGGGCGCACAGGGTCCACAACTGCAAATGTCTGCACAGGTATAGAAGCCAGCCTGGGTGCAACCATCAGAAAGGAGAGGAAAAGCTGAGGGAAAGCCAGACACATAACAGGACCAACAAAAGGCCTCCAATGCTAACTTCTCAATTCCTCAGACTTTCATTTCCTCAGCACTCTTGGTGCAGAAGCCACACAGGAATAACTCCAAGAAGAAAAAAGCTCGCACTTTGTTCCACCTGCTCAAATGCTCTTGAAGACATGACAGTAGAAACTGCAAGTGGCACAGAAATGTTTACTAAAACCATCAATTACTTTGTTACATCTGATGCTTTTGGAAAGCATTCTATAAAACATAACACCGGGGCTGCTACCATATACTAGAACACATAGATGAGATGTTTCATACCTGTCTTTCTCCAAAGGACATCCCAAGGGCATTGAAAAAGCCTTCTACGTAGGAAATAATGCTTCCATACACAACAGAGCTTCTAGGAGATCCAGCATCCTGTTTAAAAAACACTCAAAAGAGATTGTCCAGTCAATATAAATTACAGAACCCAGCATCTCTCTGTAGCCTAGTCCACAAGGGAAAACTATTACTAATTATACAGATCTTCCTCCACCAGGAACACCTGCCCAGACAGGCAATCTTACAGAGATATAAAAGCACCTCACAGCACAAAGGGAAAAGATTTAAGTAACCGAGGGAAGGGAAGGGCTTATCACCAGCCTGCACAGCAAGGACAAGAGATGTGTGAAGCTGCTGTGCATTACATGTGTGCAGTAAATTAGACCTAAAAATAGCACTTCTAGGCATGAAAGGGCTGTGGGTATGGAAACAAAAGAACAAAATCCCAGATTCATGGACACCTATAGTATAAACGATTAGAAAAATAAAAAAAAAAAAATCATTCTTTGAGTGTCTTACTGATTTGATGAATGTGGAGACCACTCTGAGACAGCGTATGGCATTTTGTCATGCCCTGGCAGCACCAGCAGCCAGCAGCAGCAATAAAATAAAGATTAGATGATAGACTGAGGAGCAATTTAAGGGACTAATCCTTGCCTAAAAAATAGGAGTGATGATATACACAAGCAAATTAACAGCTGGTACTGGATTTTATCTGACATCTTCATTAGGGCCTGACATGAACTATAACCTAAAATGTGTAGAAGATCTGAACAGGGAGTAGCTGGAGCAGGCCACTGAGACAACGAAACAGGAACATGCCAACTAAGGTAAGGATGGCAAGAAGGTTAAAGAGAGGAGTAAGTAGTTATGTGGATTTACTCACAGTTCTTAAGGAGAAAAGCTACACACAGAGCCAGAAACAGGGAACTCTCCAACAGCTGGGCTGTACCTAGAGAAGCTCCACCACCCACACCATAAATCTGAGGCAGCTGCCCTACAAATACCCCATCCCATTCTCAACAATTGACAGGAGAAATTCGGGGGGAACAAGCAATGATTGACAAAATAAGTCTACTTGTATTTAGGAGTGTATTCGCTCAGAGTCATTTTGTAAAGTCATTTTGTAAAGCCTAGGGACAGAATTAAAAACCCAGGCTGAGACAGGACCTGAAGGAGGCAGGATTTCTAAACTAACAAGCTAATTCTCTCTTAAAATCAGTTATTACCATGTACTCAATGTTTCTTTTAGAGCACAGAGTGAACAGATGCACCAATAATCAAGGAGCACAAGGAGCAACAAGGCTGAGGTGCTTGCCTTGAGTGACAAAGGGAACTATTGGTAAATGGAGACCCAGATGTGCTTCAGATAGTGTTTATCGCTCAGGTCTTGTCCTCACCAGTTGCCCCCTTTTTGTCAGCATCAAGAAATCTTAACAGGGTCTCAATTTGCCAAAAATCATGTGAAGACAGACTCCTGCAGCAATGCTGATGCCATAGTTACAATCTGCTGACAGCAGAAGCCACTCACTCTCCAGTGCTGAGCTTGCCACCAGGGCTGCCCTGTGCACCTGGGCTTGCCTGTCAAAGCCCCTGCAGCAACCCCCCAGACCCACTTCCCAACTTAGGTTAACTCTGTGCATGGATATTAAGCAAAGAAACAGGGTAAGAACACAGAACCCACACTAAAATTAGCAGCATGGCACAGTGGCTTCAGGCCTTTCTAAAACCTTGGGTATAAATAAGATAGGGCAGCAGGAAAGAAACATCCTCTGGACACAGCAAAGGACAAAACAATAGCCATGCACAATTCCTGTGAAGGGTCAGGACAAATAAGCTCCACTGAGGTCAACAATATATGGAGCTTTGTTTCTGCTGGTTTCTTATGTGAACAGTAAACTAATCTGTCTGCATTAAACAGTAGGACAGTGGACAGCTGTCATTTTCTGATCTCTGTATCCTAATGGGTTACCTTAGTAACAGCCTTAAGCTGTCTGTTGCCATGGTGAATGAGGTCCATAATTGCTGCAACAGCCCTGGAGGTGTCAAAGTCATCTGCAAAAGCAGCCTTCACGGTTACTTTTGTGTTGGCTAGCCTTCAAGAAGAAAAGGTAACATTTAAGATAAGACAAACAAGATGCCAGCAGAACTCTGAATTCATCAGCTATTCAGCCAGAGGGAGTCATTGAAAGGACACTGTCACCTCCTCCCTAGCTGCCCTGAGACAGGCAATGCTACACGGATCAGGGAGAATATATATTTCAGCTGTGAGATGACATACTTGACGCATGTCAAAATCCAAAGTGTTACATCCATTCAATAAATATACATGGTTAATCATAGGAACCAACAACAACAAAGTCTGCCTTAATCATTTCAAAACAGATGGAAAATGAGGCTGATATTAAGCACATCAATTTCTAAATTCTGGAGGTTTTTTTCCAGCAACCCATTTATCATGCTAACAGCATGATAAAACCACACAAGTATCACTCCAGTGCCTGGCAAGAGAGCTCTCTAGGGGTTAGCCAGGAGTCCTCTTGGCAGGAACCAGCTCAGAACCAGGCTCTGCTTTCTCATTTCCCAGGTGAGCCCAATCCCAGCTCTGGGACTTCACTCAGCCTAGCCCAGGTGGAAAAGTCTGGTGGGACCATTCATGTACAAAGCCCCAAAAGCCAGCAGGTAACCAGCACTCATCACTGCAGAACCAGTGGCACCAGCTGCAGCCACTCTGGGCAGGAGGATGGGGAGAGGAGAGCAACAGGAATAAATGCGGAGCTGCAAACAGCTGCTGGCAGCACGTTCTCATACACAGCCAGATGAACCAGAGCTTGACAACACTAACCCAAGGATGCTGTTTCCCAATAAAGCTCAAGGAGCAGGGTTAGTTGGAGAACCCTAAGCTATCCCAGTGTCTCCAGGACTCTCCTGAGACTTATTTTGCCTGTTTCTGAATGTTTTTGCCTAGAATGCCTGCCTCCCCTCAGATATCAGATAGCTGCTGTCCTAATTCATTCCTCCCAACGTTCTTCTCTGAAAGTTTCCCCCTCTCCGATAAGTATATAACACTTTCTTAATTAACACTAAGAGCTTTGTTTCATTTTGGTTGTTTTTACACCTACAGATACACAAGTTGTGCCCTCCCACACATTCCCTACTGACAATCCATTTCAACTTCCTCATGTCTCTCAGCTTTATCTCTCACCAACAGATCTGCAGTCCCCTGCTGAAAGACTTGCTTTTGCCAAATACCAGAGCTAGTTAATTCAACTCCACTTCCCTGTAACATGCTCCAGTGTCCCTTGCAAGTCTCAGTCAGTGCAGTCACAATCTTCCCCACGGTGAGGTGCCTGAAGCACAAGGAACCTGCTTCTCGCTTCTACAACACCGGCTGTTTCCCCTCTGCTGCTACATCCCAGAGCTGCCTGCACTTACCCCGCCCCAGGGCACTCAACACCCCTCCCACTCTGACTCCAGAGCACTGTGCTCCTCCCCTCAGCTTTGCATCCAACACACAGCACATCTCAATCCTGGAACGTGATCTGGTTTTCATAAGGGTCTCCAAAGAATATTCTCCTCACCCCTGTCAGGGTCACAACTGTAATTTCTTCCTTCCCTGTGGCATCCTCACCCCTGGACAATGAGTCAGTAACCCCTTCTCTCCTCAGTGCCAGCCAGGTCGATTTCAAGTTCATGGGCCTGAGGTGTGTTGTTCTCTTTCTTCTCCAGTTGCTTATAAACTAGGAAGCCTCACAACTGCCCTAGCTTTGCCTTCTACATCACTCAAGAGGGGCAAAGGCACCTGTACTAGGACAGGCACGCTAGATAGATAGCACAGATTTTAAAAATACAATGAACTAAGCGTAGCAGACTGTGAGGAAAAGCAGCTGACTAGAAAGCAGAAAAAAAAGCTGCTCTTAGTGAGGGTTGGGAAGGAAGACTGCTGCACAGTCCTTCTTGTCCTGCTTCTTAAACAGAACTCAAAACACTGGTCAGCCTTCTGAGCCTGTCAGCAAACTACTGCTCACATAATCATGATCTTTAAGATAGAGGACATGCGCTTACTTTTCCCACAGTATGTCTTCTTTAACAGGGTCACACACAAGCTGTCCTTTTATATAAGCATTTGCATCTGTAATAAATGAGGAGGTTGCCTGAAGAAGGTTCTTTGCATCATCCATGCTCTTGTCACTAAATTCTACTGCTAAGAAAAAAAGAAATTATGGCATTAGGATGAAGAGAATGTTCTATCATACATAGAAGTATTTTGAGATGAAGGAAAAGTTTATTATTATTTGTATAGTAAACTTTTCTTACCATTAATTATCCATTCTTCATAGACACTAAGTGAATTAAATTAATATAGGAAAACAAACACTACTTATGACAAAGTATAACCTACACAAAAGGTATCAGCCTGATTAAAAAAGTTGAATCTGGAAGTTGACTGAAGCAAACACTTTTGACTTTATTTTTTCCCATTATTGAATCTCCCTGCAAAGTTATTACTCCAAAGCATTAGGATTTAATATATTTCTAAGCATTTCCCCCAATTTAAGATGGACATGCATACCTTTAATTTTGTTTCTGTCCTAATTTAGGTAGACACAATCTGTATTTGCAGATCTCCAAAGAGGCCTAACCTTCACCACTGATGCAGTGAGGAATCCAGACTTAACAATTAAAGGGCTGCTTCACCAACATCTAAAATCTAGATGGATCTAAAATTTTCCAGCCTACCTTCTTCACTAGATACGTAATTCCCTCATAATATCAAAGCTAAACCGATCCTATCAGTTTGCAAAAACAGCTGTATGTAGAAGAGCTCTTGGACCCCACACAAGAGAACTCACTGACTTTGGGGGAGGCTGTGTCCACCTAGGACAAGTATAACTTCAAATGCATTCCCTCCCACAGTACCACACCGGCACCATTCATAGCCAATGCAGTATTGCTTCAACATTTTATACCTGGCCTCTGCAATAAGGTATATCCAAACTACAGCCTGCAGAATATTCCTGATCTCATCAGCACTGAGCATTACCCAAAGCTTCCACAGCAGTCTCACCTGTGATCCTGCTCACTTTACAGCCAACTGCTTTTTGCAATCACCCCTCACTGCCCAGACACGGACTCTTCAGGGCACACAGTTCTAGCAAGGGGACAGATCTAAGAGGGCAAAAGTAGCTGGATGTGAGACCTGATCTTGATTCAATTAGCCGAAATTCCAAGGAAGCCTAACTGTTTAAACAACCCTCCACAGGATTTACCCCAGTATAACTAAGGCATAAGCCTGGGCCTGTACTTGTCAGATTTTTTACTTGTGTGTAATTAAAAATTTGCATTACTGCCTCATTAACACTGATTTTAAAAAGACCAATGTACAGACTTCTACAAAACAGATATTGAGAGAGATCATTTATATACACTAGGATTACTCAAGTGATTACTCTGGTTATAGGAACTCTGCAAGGAATACCTGATGAAAGTTTACCCTGATGAAGCCTGCTTTCATTAAAGCTATTCTTCATCCTCAGTTCAGGGCATTCTCCTAAACCACTGCCTGCAAGCACTGCAAACCCACAGCCCAGCAGAGGCAAGCCCAGCTCTATAAACCTTCTAAGAAACAAACAGAAGGTGCTTTGGGTCTCGCCTCTAATAAAACCACACCAGAGCAGACAGCAAGATGAGGAGTGCAGTAAACTTATCTTTAGACCAAAGTGAACTGATAGCAGGGACACAAATTGACAGGTAACACAGTAAATACGTGGCTCAGCAGGGACTGACTCTGGATCTATATTGGGCAGCTAATAACACACACAGTCTCATAAGGTGGAGGTGCAAGAATATCAGACTTCCAAGAAACCCTTACCTGCCAACCTGGATTACTGGCACTATGCTCTCATAAAACATCACTGTATACTTTCATCAAAGCCACCTATATCTGCACAGGTCGCCCTCCTTTTTTATCACAGAAAGGTGTTTAACCTAGAAGTAATGCAAAGAAAGGGTCACATCCTCCTCACAGAGGTTCAAATGCAACCAGCTGACACGAAGTGGAGAAGGCCTGCAGGCAACCCTCCCACCAGGGCTCCAGTCCTGAGGCAAGCTTACCAATTGACAGACATTTAGCTCCTCTTTACATGACAAACATATATATGCTAGTGTAGTAGCTGTTAGCTTTTTTCCTTCTTTTGTTTTAAACATACACTTGTTCAAGACTCCCAAGTGCCTCCAGCAACACCCATGGAGCTATTTCTGTGTCCAGGGCATATTTCATTTCCTGACAGGGACCTAGAAGAAATAGCCAGGTGTGCCACCAACCCACTGCCTGCCCCAAACAGGATGCTGTTCTGAAGCAGACATCCCAACTGGATGCACTCCTTTCTTCCCACCATGGTGGAAGCCAACAGTTATTAACCATCTCTCTCTTTACTATCCAATGTTTTGACATATTTCAGGGATATGAGGCATGCCTGATGCCTTCAGCTGTCCTAGGAGAGGGAGGCTCCATCAGAAATATCAGATGGGTGCTCCTGCAAGCAGTTAGAGGTATTAACAAGCAAAAAGACTTCTCAGTCCAATGATTCCACATCTACAGAAGCTTGCAGCAGCACACTGATAGATATTAGCAAGGCCCCAGAGCCTTATGCATGCCCATGCTCCACCATTCCGTTGCCCCATCAGTGCTGATGGGACTACCACCTGCTTTTGGCAGGCCCCGATAAACTGGTAAAAACACTACCCATATGAAAACCTCTTCCAGTTCAAACTAGCATCTACCTGCTGGAAACATCATGGGGTAGACAAGGAAGCTGACGAAATCTCCCACACCTCTCCCCACCAGCAGGGTCTGCCAAATTAAGATGATCCTTAGGTTACCAAGTGCTGGTGTAAGCGAGCTGCACTGCACCACAGAACTGCCTGAACACTCAGTAACTCCACAGGACAAAAAATGATAACACAGCAGGGAGATAAAAAGTTATTAGCAAGCCCTCGTCATACCCTACAGGAATGTAAGGCAAAGCTCCACCTAAATATGTCTCAAAAAAATAGCTGATTGTGACAGAAATACAAGTAACTGCAACAGATGCAAGTCAGAAAGAGAGGTAATTCATTAACTGAAAGTGCAATTAACTGAGAGTCCCAATTAAGTGGAGCTCAGGAAGGCATTTAGATGAATGGTTACGTACTGTGCTCAGTAAAGATGCTTTTCTAAATGTGATCCAAAGAGCAGCCCCACAGAGCACCACCAAAACCTTTCCCCCCCTGGAGGGGAACCCACAGGGAGAGCTCCTTCCACCTCCACATCTCCAGCATGGGAAGTGTGCGTGGGAAGTGTGCGTGGAAAGCCACGTCTTTCAATAAATAAGGAACGTTTTCCTTACCTGAGCTGTATCTGCCTCGCAAACAAAACATCCTGAATTGATCTGATGAAAATTTCTTCAGGAAATCCTAAACTCCACACACAAAAAGACAGCTTTAACATTACTAAATTTCTTCAGGAGCTGTCCCACCCCCTTATGTTAGTTTTGCAGCATATTTCAGACAAACTAACATAAGCAGTAACACAACTTTGCAGTTTAAGATAGGCAAAAAGAAAATGTTTACATTCTGACACTGGTTTAAAGCCAAATAAAAGCTAATTCCATATAAGATAGATGTGCATACATATACACAAGATATAAATACACACTTAATGTCCAATATAAGACAGTGAAAACTACTTTGTCATTATGATCAAACAAACACGGTATAAAGACCTTTGTAAAAGAACCCAAAGTAAAATCATCAGACTAAGACTGTTAATCTTACATGAAAGGAAAGCTTCCAAATTTCGCAAACTTTACAAAAAAAATAAGATTTCTTGAAAAAGAAAGTAAGTGAACTTTGTCTGCAGGACTAGAATATGAGGGGACACAGAGTGAACAAAGATAAATCTTAGCAATATAATTATCTGTGTTGATTAGGAAGCATAATTAATTTCACTCTAATATCTAGCTTCACAAAGAATTTACTCTGGTAAATAGGAAATTATTACTTTACTAATAGTATAATTAATTTACATTAATAGTATAAAGAACTATTTAAATGTTTGGAAGGTACACTGACAAAACATCCAATCACTGTTAAGACTGTGGCAGACTGACTGTGAATACTGCATCCCTGCTTATCTTTTTTTCTTTATAATTTGTAAACTGGTGGTGATCACTAAGTGCCATGAAAATCAAAAATTGTAAGAAGTCAATATAAATGAGAAAATAGAAACTGTCATTTGCTTAAATTTCATATTTTGAAATAAAGCTTCTGCTACCAGACTAAACCAACCTGAACACCAAAAGTAGCACAGCACCAGCAACGTGCTGTCTCTCAAGTGAAAACTGAAATAATTGAGGCAAACAAAATCAAGAAATAGACAGTGATTCTGATGGCTTCAGTGCCTGTTTTTTTGTTGTGGCTTTTTTAAAATAAGCTCTATATAAATGAGGGTACCCAACCTGCCCAGAAGCTTTACTCTAACATACAGAGGTAGAACAACATGAGTAAACTACGAAAATAGATTTAAATTTGGGAAAGGACAGTGCAAACTGGAAAAAACAATTCTGCATTTCATTAAAAACAGAACAGAGAAAGCACCACAGCACTCTGAAAGCAGGTTGCTTCGCCCTATGTTATCACAATCTGTTTTGATTTGGGGGTCAGAATTAATAGCTAAAAAAGAGGGTAGAAAAAACTGGAGTAGGATACAAGGAGGGGAGGGAAAACACCTGGATTTAAACACCTGGATTCAGGGCTGCTGTGCCAGGGTGACAGCCTGGGATGCAGGTGGACCTAAGGAAGGTCCTGAACAGACCTCCCCTCTTTTGGCACAGGCCTAAAAACTCTCATGTAGAGCTGAACTTTCAAGGTGCAAGGCAGCTGTACAGGAAAAAAGTTATTTCACATGACTGAATATCACTTACTGGGAAGGATTAATACTTGCCAGCCACATGTAAGGGCAGACATGAAAAGCGGAGACCCACAAGGAAAGAGAGGCCTGAAGTTGTCATTTTCTGAACAAAAGTTAAGTCCCACCATGGGGGACATGAAGGCAAACATTTTTATGTGTTGATTTTAACTCCATGCTCTGCATTTGTGGTCATTTCTCCACCCTGTCCACAGTATCTGCTGAGACTTGCGAGATTTCTGTGAAAATTGTGAGGTTTGGGGAAACAGAGCTTAAGTGTACTCAGACAGCATCAGAAGACTTAAGAATAAAGCAGCTCATACTGAACTTCTTTATCAAGGGATTTTAATCAAGTCTTCCAAGAGGGCAAAGGGGAACATCAGTGCTGAAGCAGCTTCCCAAGCTTTGTGCAAAGGAAGGAAATTACCCTGTTCTAGCAGTAGCTGTCAGCCATCACAGAAGCCACCGCAGTACCAAGCACTGCTGTATCACACATGCCTGGCAGGGAATCCCTGCTCTGGGCTACACCAGACTTTGGGACACAGTAAAACAGTGGCTCATGTGTACCAAAAGGCAGAGCTCCCTGTGCATCAGCAAGGTCACCTCATAAAAATAAAGGCTGATACAAGAGACCACTGGCGCAGTGTGGGTGCAGGATGCCCAACAGCTTCCTGACAAAATGCTGACATTAATGTCCCATTTCACCAAAAGTAGGATGAGGAAAAACATCTGCTCTTTTCTAAGTCCCAAAAGCACATGTACTGTTATTAAGAGCAGACAGATGAGAGTCTGTCACTGCAGAACAGAATCATTCAGGTTGGAAAAGACCCTTGCAGCTGTTGAATCCAATTGTGAGCCTACAACACTGGTATTGGGCACAAATGCTCTCAGATTAGTGAGAGCCACCATTCCAAGCAAACCCTGAGTGCCAGCAGGTATTCTACATCCAGATCCACAAAAAACATACATGAGTGCTGGAGAAACACTTCAAGTCTTTTGCTGCAGAATAAGCACGCACTCAAAAGTTTTCTCAACAGAGGGCTCTGGTTAATATTTACATATTACGAACACGTTGTTTCAATTCACAGAAAGAGATTACCTTAATTGTTATGTAGTTTTTTAATGACTTGGACATTTTTTCTTGACTTCCTTTAACATGCAAATGCCCTAGAACAAAAAAAGAAAAAATCAGGATAAGTAAGTGTGCTTATGAATGGGGAAAGAATGAGAATGTGTGCACTGAGACACTGGAAATCCTGGAAGCAGTATGTGCCTTCATGTCATGCCAACCATTTCAATGCAAAGTGTAGCATTTTTTAACAGCTTTGCCTACAGTCCTGCACACCTCTCCATTCTCAACTTCTGCTGGGTCAATTTTAAAACAGAATTTTAAAGCATTAATAAAACCACCACCACCATGAGTCTCTCTGCTCAGAATTTATAGTAAACTGATAAAAACAAATGCTTTCAATCTACATAGAACAAGTACCTTACCTGTTACTCTTGAATTCTCAGAAATACTTTAAGACCTTTAAAGATTTTCCAGTGATTTCACATTTAAAAAATCCTTGAAACTCAATTTTCTGTACTTATTACTTGCTGGTGGCTGTTAACAATAACTTAGTCCAACGTTTTACAGTGGTAGTTCAAAATATCTTAGACACAAAATTAATTTTCTGCACATTCTCTACTTCTCTCTTGGGAGACAGAGAAGGGGTGGGAGAAACGGATGCAGCTACAATGCCTAACTTGAACTAATTTATTTTAAAATGCGATCTCTGAGCATTGCTAGAACTTTAAATAGTCACATGGACCATCACTCTGCAGTGCTGTGGTACAGGGAAAAGGTAGTAACACTGCATTTAAGGGAATATGAAGAGCTTGGCTTTATGACTGAAGGCTCTATTGAAGGAAGACAGGAGATGTATAGCCTGAGGTTGTCCGCTTCCAGGTCTTACCCATGCTTGCCATGGCACCACCACTGATGTAAAACACCAATTATTCACAGCACCAGACAGATGCCAAATATGCTGCCACTAAAAGAGCACTCAGAAACGTTGTTAAAAGCCAGACTTGGCTTTTCCTAATAAAAGAGAAATTCTGTAATCAACTAAGCCCCCACAACTAGCATGCAATTTTTAGTCACTTCCATGACCTGCAGAATCCAGCACTTAAACATACTTATAGACAGATTTTGAAGCATGAACTTTTCTTGCTCTGCAATACCCCATCAGCACTCTGCATTCTTTCAGATTTGGCAGTCCAGCATTACCAAAGCCTCAGAGTGCTTTCCAAGGACAACATATGATCGTGCTCCTGCTTTTACAGGTGGTGGCAGAAGTGGCATTTCTTGCTCAGCAGTCCATGCAGCTATCTGAATTCTGTGCTACTCTCCACACAGAGCTCCTTTTGCAGCCTTTTCTGGAACTCCCTCACTTCCACAATTGGATGAAATCCCCATTACACTCATCTGGATATGAAAATGACATGCTCAGGTCTGGTAAATGGACATGAAAATCACCTGGTTTTACTTCTCAGCTATTTTTGACAATGACTCAAAGCAGCAGAGACTCACCATGAGAAGGCTACCTCCAGTCCTACCCACACTACCTGAAAATTTAAGCTTGCACAACACACTAGAGAGAGCAGGAAAGAATCAAAATATCTGTGGGTGTGGAACCAGCTAAAGCAGACATCCATGATCAACCCAAAATCTTGCTTTCACTGTATTTTTCCTGTCTGCTACCATGTGAGGCCACTTTCCCCACTGCACTGTTCAACTCAGGATGCTCAGTAAGAACACTCAGGCTGTCAGAGATGTTGGCCATCTGCTGCTCTTGCAACTCAAGTAAAACCCACAGCCAAACCTCTCCTAGGAGGAGGAGCAGAGCCTGGGTAGGATAATTGCTTTTTCTTCTGCAAAGGTATCTAAATATTGACTTCATTTTGGGCAACCAAGCTTAAAATAGTTTGACTGTGTTTTCCTAAAAAGGTACAGGTAACACCTGAATTTGAATTAATATTCCTCTTCCAACAGTTTGAGTACTTAGAATGTTTCATTCAAGAACCACAAAATACAAGGATTTTCATAACTTCAGTTTGGCACTCTTCCCAGAGTACAAGTAGTCTAAAAATAAAGTCCTTAAAAGAAGATTTATCCACAGTGCAGGGATTTTCTTCCTCTAATGGGGATTGCTCCTCCAGTTCTGAGCCTGATAAAATTCTGAAGTCTGTTACCAGAATAAATTGTTTCTGAAGCTGATTCATTTGCCCTAAATAATTCACACCATCATCCTCCAGCAAAATTTTTTGATTTAATGAATGTAATCTGTCAGCTTCTAGAGAACCTCGGGGTACAAATCGCCCTTGAAATTAAGTTCTTCCCTTTTTTTTTTTCTTTAATTGACTCTACTTTATTTAGTTAGTATGAAAGAATATTCCCCTATAGTTTCAATTCCAAGCTTGAAGTCAGGTGAAGTGTTTTTCAGCAGAAGGCTCTACTAGGCAGTAACCAGTGCATCTCAGTGGAAGTGCAGAGGATTCCGCAGAGCCTCAGGAACAAAGCACACCCTGGAGGATGCACCAGCCTCTGGAAAACTGCTATTGATTTACAACAGGCTCTACACTGGGAACTGAAACTAGAATTTAATATTCATCAGGTACAGTACAAATGCGTAAAAATGAAAGCTCATGTAATTCCCAGAGTGTGCCACAAGCTTAACTCTGCAGCTCTTCTACTCAGAGAAGCAGCTCCAAGAGTTCACAAAGACACCTTTCTTGCCTGAACTACTGTTCAGCAAAAGGAGAGACTGCAGACTTGAACCTGTCCATCCAGAACCACCGTGACTGCAATAGAAAGAACAAATTTCCAGGTTTCCATCAATGGGAACAGTACCAGTACAATCAGACAAAGATGTAGTTCAAAGCACTAACTTCACTGTCATTCAAAGGCAGCAAGGAGCAGTTCTATGTAATGCCAGGCTGTATAACACCCTGAGCATCCAAAGACACTTTTGTATAGAAGTCAAGCATAGTCAGCAAGGTCACTTCGGGGGAGAAGGCAATGTCAGTGGCATCTGAGGGCTACACCAAGACCAAGTCACCCACACTTCAGAGGAAAGCAGAGATGCTGCAGTTGGTCAGGGCACCACAGAGGGACAAGTGATGAGAATCAATGCCTCCACATTTCTACAGAGCCCAGGGGTGAGCAGTTTGGTCACTGCCTAAACAAGATGGGTTTATTCTATTCTCAGGGCTTTTAAAATGTTACATTCAGCTACCTGCTCACCTGCCGCCTCCACTCCCTGCAGGCTCTGGCACTAAGACAGCAGGAAATTCTGGTTTTAGGAGGACTACAGAAACACATATAGAAAACATCAACTATTTTCATCCTCTTCCTGTAAAACTGTTAAAAAATAGTTCTGCAGGACTGTTAAGAGTCAAAATACTATTAAAAAAGAAAGCCTATTAAAGGATACTCTGAAATTTTGAGGAAACTCAAATGAAAGGGAATGGAACTCTACAGGAAAAGCTCTTCTTTCACAGTTTTAATTAGGACTAAGTACTGTACATGGGTACTGTTATTTTTTGAGACTTCCCCAGATAAGAATCAGGTATATTTCACTGGAAGTCTTCTATTAATAATGGCATTAATTCTGTGATTTCAAGATTCACTGTAATTTATGTTTCTTTACTTAGTGAGGCCAGGAGTTGGTTTTGTAGTAGAGTATCTGTTTTTGTAACATAAAATGCCAAACCTAAAAGACCAAACCACTGTATTTGTAGAGGTCTCTCAGGTGATGAACATTTTACTTACCAGAATGCAAAAAGTAATTTCCCCATTGCTCACACTGATGATACACCTCACACTGTGCAATTTCATTTTCATGATGAGGAAACGCAAGGTCTATTCCACCAGTATGGATGTCCAGCTGCTTTCCAAACACTGCACTGTAACAATATTTTCCTGATCGGTAAGTAGGACACTACAAAAGCTTTTTGTAAAAAGAAATACAGGAAAGAATAAGATGAAACAACATAAATAAATTTAAGTGTAGAATTTAATAAGCACAATTTTAAAACAAAACTTCACATGTAGCTCGGATACCAAAATTGTAGCAGAACTTGTATGGACAGGACCAGTATGTGTCTACAATTACTTCTCCCTAGCAGAAGCAATTATTTTTCTACCTTAGTTTAAAGGATGGCAAGCAGGATGTCTTCTTTCCTTGTTCTGCAACAGTTTCAGTATCAGACAGCTGCCTTCACCTGCAAACCTAACAGCTTTGAAGCAGTGAAGATTTCTGTAAGTTTGGTATTAATATTCTTTATCTTGTACCTTTTCTGATATCCACACAGCACTGCTGGATCTGTGCAGGTCACCCATGGACTTGCCATGGCACAGGCCTCTCTGCAAACGCTGGTGGCTGGCAGTAAGGTGTTTGCATGGCTAAAGCAGGACAGGCCTAGACACCTGCAGGTTAAACACCAGGAGTGCCAAGGCTGCTACACCCTTGTCCACTGCTCCAGACAGTCCCTGCTAGGTCATGCTGGGCAAGTCAACAACTTTATTTTGCCCATCTGTTAAACAAAGACAACACTCACCTACTCACAGGGATGTAAGTCAACTCTAACTGCCCAGAAACCAGAGGTGCTCAAGGTCTACACAAATAGAAAATAAAGGCAAGCCCTACACACACATGTGCACGTGTGCACACAGACACACACAGCCTTCCCATATGTCACCTTAACAAGCTACTCCTGGTCTCTGGCTAGACATTAATACTTTTGTCCCTTTTTGAGACAAAATGCCCTGCTAACACCCTGGCTCAATGATGGCTCTGCAGAAGCTGTTGGGCCACAGGAGGAAACAACAAGGAGAAGAGAGGAAGGTGAAAGAAGGGTTGTCACCATCTCCCAAGTTCATCCCCTTCTGCTTCCTGCCTGCTTCAAAACCACCTAAACTACAAATCTTCCCAGGACTGGCTGGCCCTTGCCTTCCCTTGTGCCATCTACAGAGGAGGACTTGCTGTTTGCTCCAGCAAAACCACGAAGAGCTGGAGAGAGGGGAGAGATGGATCTGCTGAACGCTCAAGGCTAGGAGGAGTAGCCCACCTCACAAGGTAAACTGCAGAGAGGAGATCAGACCTGGGGGGGACACAGCAGGGCATTCGCTCCTCCTAGGAAGGACTTAGGAGGCACTAGGGACCAGAGACCTCCTTATTCACCTGCGCAGCTTTTCAAAATTGATTCACTTTTGAGATATCTGGAAAAACACACAGCTAAGTATTGCTTAAAATGGACCTTGGACAGCTGACTGGGACACCAAAATGTTTTAGGTGACTTAGCAAAACAAGGTCTCAATTTTTCACAGTCCAAGATTACTACAGTTAATGCTGGCAGGGGTCAGCATTTATCTCCATGGCAGGATCCTCATCCAGCTGCAGTAAAATACATTTTTACAGAAAGAAATGCAGACTATAAACAGCACCGCATTATTGGACAGGCCATTTTGTAATAGGCATTTCTTATCTGTGCACTTCTGTCACAGGCTGTCCTTCAAACACAAGATACACTTCAGCTGCTTTAAGAACTGTTTCACTATGCTGACACTATTTATAGACAGAAAATCACCCTTATATAAATGCTTTTCGTAAGAGGTACTAATAACTAGCAATCCCAGGTTCACCATCAAAGCATATGAAAAAGAAACTTAAAGCAGCTGGTTCCATCTCCTTTCAGCTTTGGACAAAAACTTATGCTAAAAAGGATCAGAACTAAAGAATTTGTTATTAGCTTCCAAAAAAAGACCTGAGACTAATGCAAAACTCAATACCACTATCAATTTCCCAGGAGAGATTTTTTTTCTCCTGTGGCAAAAATAAAACTCTAAATTAAAAGCAAATTAAACCAGCAACAAGCAAAACACTGCTAAGTACGAGTCACATTGTGTCAAGAGAATATACTGTCACAGAGCACTTAATACTGTGGCTGACTTTTAAAGAAAGCTGATTAACACTTAGATTATTGGCATGAGCATCCACAACTGCTAAGATAAGGCCAGCAGGATCTCATACACTCACTGAAGTTGGGATGGAATCCCATGCCCTGTCCACCTGACATAGCACTATGTGCTGAATGAGGTCCAATGGAGACTGCCAGAAGTGGAAAGGAAGAGAATGAAGAGGTGCAATAACTTTCACCAAATGTTGGGTTATTCAGGTTAAAGACTTGCTAATCAACTGTGTGATCCTGCATGCCATATTTTAAGTACCAAGATTGACTCAAGGTGCCAAAACATATGGAGACAGCAGCAGTAAGGTGAAGCACAGTTTATTTGGGCCACATGTGATGTCCCAAACTGCATAAAATGGTCACATTAAAATCAGTGTCATGTACTGGTCAGAAAACACTTTCAGTATTGCTGCTACCACTGTACTGTGACTGAAAACAAAAACTAGAACTAGATTTAAAACCCAAGAAATCTGACCTTGACATTGTGGAACACTCAATGTGCCATCCAGGTCTTCCTTTTCCCCAAGGAGAATTCCAAGACAGCTCTTGAGGCTTGGCAGCCTTCCACAGGGCAAAATCTTTACCATGTCGTTTATCAGAACCAACTGCCAAGAGTAAAATATTTGTTAATGGGATATGTCTCAAGAAAAAAATGACCAAATGAAAGCAAGAGGAAATGTGTGTTTAGTGAACTGCTCAGATTTTAATCTCCTTCAATCAACTCTTTTCACTGCAACTTCCCTCCCTTCCCCCTTATACAGGGCTTCCAGTTGATCAGTCAAATGTTTGAAAAAATACAAGCTAAAAAGATGGATTCAAGGTTCCTTAATACATCCTATCCTTTCAGTCCTTCTGGTCTTCCCTGGTTTTATATCAGTCATTTAGTTACCTACCAGACAGCTTCCCCAGGACAAACTGACTGCACAGAAGCAAAAAAGGTAACAAAACCAAACAAAATCCCACAAATAAACAAAACAAAACACTATTTTTTTTTCTGGGACACAAGTACTTTCTGTTTCAGATTCTATAAAACCAAGTGCACAGAGATAAGAATCAAAACTATTCTTGGATGTAGCAACTTCTCAGTACCATTTTCACCTATGAGTCCTCTACAAAGGCCTCCTCCCCAGCTACATTTGTTGCTTCCCTCAGTACAGAGCCAAGGAAGGATGTCGTCCTTTTCGTCACAGTACCAAAGGATAGTTCATCTCTGCTGGCTCCTAATCCATGGTCAATTACACACCACTCTCTGGCAGGAGTCACAGAACAGGGCTCTAGACTGCATATGTTTTCAAACAAACATATGGCTTCTCATTTAGAATAAGAGAAATCAAAATTCATATGAACTATAGGGACAGAAATATAATCCTAGATTTATCCACTGAATCTTTATCGTGGCTATTCCACTAGTTTGCCAAACTCTGACTGATCACTATCTGTTGACTTCATCACTCTTCTGCCTTTTTTAGAGTGTACTGCTACAAAAGAGCACTCTTCAACTCAGTTGTAAGCGAAACAACAGTCAAAATCGTAAGAAATATCAATACATTTAGTTGTGAGTTGAGGGGAAGCAGAGTAAAACACATAATCGGTCACAGCTGAGGCTGGAAGGCACACCTAGAGACAGACTAATCCAGCCCCCTGCTCAGAGCAGGCTCAGCTACAGCAGGCTGTCCAAGGTGGTGTCCAGTTGGGTTTACATTATCATCAAGGATGAAGACTCCACAGCCTCTCTGAGCAACATGGTTTGTATTAACTATCCTCAAAGTAAAAAGATTTTTCTTAGCTTTAACTGGCATTTCTTGTGTTTCAGGTTGTGCCTACTGCCTGGTGTCCCATCACAAAGCAACAGAGAAAAGCCTGGCTCCATCTTCTTTACTCCCTCCATCAGGTATGTGTATACATGGGTAGGATTCCCCTGACCATTCTCTTCTCCAGGCTGAGCAGTACAAGCTCTCTCTGCTTTTCCTCTTATGAATAATACTCCACTACCTTCATCATATTTGTGGCCCTTTGCTGGCCTTTTTCCAGTATGTCCATGTCACTCTTGTGCTGGGGAGCCCAGCACCAGACCTGCACTCCAGGCATGTCTCACTAGTGCTGAGCAGAGAAGGATCACCACCACTGACCTGCTGGCAGTGCTCTTCCCTATGCAGCCCAGGAGGCTGTTGGCTGCCCCTGCAGTCAGGAATTACCTCTAAATAACTGTTGACAAAATGCATTCCCTGTGTGAGCTGTAATGCTGAAACAACTCCAGAGCAGAACTGTGACAGAGTTCTGGCTGCAATACACCTGAGCATCAGCCTGCCAGGCATTTTCAGTAATTGCAAACAGAGGTTTTTTAGTGATGAAATATTGAACTTCAGTGTGCAGAAGGTTGCAGGAGACCTGCATCAAATTCTCCAATGCAGAGACCTGATTAGACCCAACTTACAGAAACTACAAAGAGGCTCAGCAATCCTGCAAAGCAGGACCTGCAGCAAAAAAAACCAAAAAAACAACAACAAAAAAAACCAACAACAACAACAACAACAACTACAAAAAAAAAAAAAAAAAAAAAAAAAAAAAAAAAAAAAAAAAAAAAAAAAAAAAAAAAAAAAAAAAAACAAACCCCAACAACAGCCCAGGCTGTGCTCTAGTAGCACAGCCTATCAAGAGGTTGCTGACCCTCACACAAACAGGCTGCTTAGCAATAGTCTGGTGGCAAGTAATGAAGTAATTCATCCAGTTAGCACTCATCAGAAGAGTGCAACTACCCCAACAATAACATGGCAGATGAGGTCCCTGTGTTTACCCTTGACTGGCTACTGCAACAGCAAGAACACCACCTCACTGTGAAGTTTCTGTGTACCACTGCCAAGTACTTAATTAAAACTGATTAAGAATACTGATCATTCTGAAGTACCAGGACAAAGATATAGAGGGAACCAAGGATGAAAAGACACCAAGTTTCCACTTGCACTGGCAACAGTGAGTACCTCAAAAAATAATTACAAAAGCAGTGTAATCTTATTTAACCAGAAAGTCAGCCATACACAACAGGTTAGAAAACTGCTTCAGACTGCTGAATGAAAGTTTACATATAGACACATCCCACAATCAAACAATACACTAATACAAACAAGTCGGTGCCATGAACTTACCTGCTTCATCCTGGGTATCAGGATTAATAGCAGTTAATACTCCATATCTTCTTCCCCAGGATTTAACATCAAAATAAACATTGCCTAACAGAAAAGAAATGTTTAGTTGTATAGCAAAGATGGGGCACATTGATGAGGAGGAGACAACATTTCCCTGAAAGCAAAACAAAACACCCTTCAACTCCCGTTTTAAAATCTGATTTAGAAATTCAGAAATACCACAAAAGTAGCAGCAGATATTTCCATGTTACCTGGCTTTTAAGTAATCTCTGTTCACATGTTTCTACACATAGAATAACTCTGAATTCTGGAGATGTCCTCAGGTTCCTCCCTGCCCATGCACAACCAGCAACCCCAGTCCTGACTGCAGCACAAGCTGCTGCTAGTCCAGTTACAAGTCACTCAAATCCTACAACCACCAGCTCTGCTAAAGAAAAATCCACTAGTTGTGCTTTGCAGGCACATCTTTCACTGCACATAGGAGACACACAGCTCTTGTTTAGAGCTAACAGATTTTCCCAGCTCACTTGTAGAAGCCAGGCCAGGACTTCCCCACAGGAACCCAGATAGCAGTCCGTTACTGTAAACAATTAAATAATGAGCTACATTTAACTTAGAAATTGAGCAATAGTTGTTCTGCCCACTCATGTCATCACAAACAAGTTGCTCACACCCCATCTGTTAAACAAAGAAGGAAGCCCTGGCATAGGGTATCTCATCTGATTCCAAAACAGGATTACTAAGAGCTATGACTTCCGGTCCATGTGCTGAACAAGGAGTTACCTGGCTTGAAGTCTCACCTTGCGAGGTTGCATAGGCTTGTCCATTAGCAATTATTGTTTTTATAAAGGAAATTATCTGAGGAATATTGTCAGTCACCCTCATATATATTGTAGGAGGGAGGACCTTAAAGAAAGAGTAACATCTCATTAATGTGATGAAACACACTGTTGATGATTCCCTTTACACTAAGAAACAAACTTCAAAGAACATTCTCCTCAATTTTATCTTTAAAAGAAAAAAACAAAAAAGCTCCAAGAATCATAAAAGATCATATGCAGCATTTAAAACAATACACACAGAGAGAAAAAAACATTTGAGGGGTGGCAAAAAAAAACCCAAATTTTCTCAGGGGCTTATTCCCTGCCTCTGGCAAGCATTTTGGACAAGAAGCAAAGTCAACTTAAGGAAGAAGATTTGATATTTCCTATGCTTTCAATCAGGATATTGATGTATTATAATAAATATGTAGTATGTGTGAACCAAGACTAATATTGTTCGTAAAGAAACTGAACATGCTCATTCCAAAGCTTGAGATTGCTTCTCCTCCCATTTCCTTACTCAAAAGGTGTGCAGTATCTTTCTAGATGAATGAAGAAGTAAACCAGTACTCAGTTTCCAAGCAACAAATTTATTTTTTCAGGTCAAACTCTCAAAATCAGATTCCCTACCAAAATAATTGCTTAGAAACACTCTTAAATTTAGGATCTCAAGTATCTGTACCTTTAAGGCAGCCATATCTTGTTTAAAGTCTTCTTCATAAAAGCGAGCAAGAGCTACTGGCGATACATTCATCTGAAAAAGAGAGAAGCAGATTAGTAAGTCATAAATCAGAGTAATATAAAATACGGCAATCTTTTATCAGACAGCTAGTAGCTAATTGGGAGACTTGGAGAGCCCCCAAGGTAAAGAGTGAGAAAGGCTTATTAATCTAACGTTCACGTGGAGGAGATGTAAGTTATAAATAACTCAAAAGTAGTATTTCATTTATGCTTCTCAATTTCCAAAATATTAATATATAACTTCTAAGAGAAAGCAAGCAAAGACTAACACAATAAACTCTTTCCCTCTCTCATTATTTTCCTCTTGAGAGGGTCTTCCATTTCCAGTGACAAAATATACTTCAGTACACGGGATGTGAAATTCATTCAACTTACTGTCAGGAAACACCAACACCACCTATATGTCAGAAAGATAGATCAGAGACTTGTAGAATGTGACAAGATATTAATTTTCAGTGATTAAGAAAAATAAGCTATTTCAGCAGATCATGGGTACTCATAGATCTCAGTACTAAAGTCAATGCCAAGTCTGGCATTTCTCAAGCACCTGCTCTGCGTTTCTCATTCATGGGACAGGAATAGGATCCTCCTGCAGAGGTAGTGAGAAAGGGCAACCCAAAAGGAAAGGAAACTTGCTCAGGATAAGGTACTTGTTCTCAGGTATTCAGAAGAAGGCAGGGATTGAAAGATGCATGACAGCAAAACCTGTCCTAGAAAGCAAAAGTAAGGTATCAAAATGTTTCAAATGCACGCTTTTACACCTTCTCTGAGAATAAACTACTGGGGAGAAGACAACATGCTGTCAGCCTCTCCATCTTGCATGTAACTGCATCATTAATAATACAATGATCACTTTCATCACTTCCAATTCATTACAGGAGCATCCTTATGGGGTTCTATTTTCAGAGCCCAGAAAGCTACCACCATTTGGACAAGCTTCAGGACAAGGCAGGAGTTCTGATGAAGACAGTCAAGATGATTATCTGGCAATGAAATCAAGAAAATACTCAGCACTGAAGAACAAAGTCACGCTTCTGCGTACAGACGAGCACTCTTGTGCTCTTCCAGACTCCAGTGACTGGATTTGTCTCCCTAGACAGCTCAGCTGCTTCTTTGATCAACAGAGAAAAAAAGGTGCCTATAGAAAGAAGATGGGGAAGTTCCTCCCATCCAGACAGATGTTCAACACACAGACATCTATCTCTCAAATCACCACTGAGTGCATGCAGTATGTTCATCGTAGACTAGATATGCAACTTCCAGGTTTCCTCCAAATGAATCCCACCAGAGGATGAAGAACAAGCTCAGGCATGTTGATTTCACACTTGTAATGCTTAAGGTACATAGGTCCCAATAACTAAAGAAGGTTACTGAAGTAGAGGCCTTGGCCACCCAAACAAAATGGATGAATAGACATTTCAAAAAGTTACAAAAAAGTGCCATTAAGAGGTTAGTTTATACAACCAAAGAATGCAATAAATGAATACAAATTCTTTTAGGAACAACATGTCATTTCCCCCTCCTCCAAACATAAAATCTCCCAAGATGTTTTGACAATATGGAAAAAATTTTAAATGCACACATATAAATCTAAAATGCCTGAATTTCGGGGAGGTTTGTTTTTAAATTGTTTACTGCCTTAGAAAAGTGCAAGTAAACAGACCAAGGGAACAAGTGTATTTATCCAGCAGTGGTGTGCTAGTATTTATTTGAATGCAGTGTCTTATACTTAACTGCAAAAGTAACTGTTTATTTAGAGATTAAATAAAAGTGACAACTGTCAGATTCTCTACCACCAAGAAACTATCTTAAAGTTTGCAACTGCAATGTGATCCAACACATTCACCTATGATCCTGACTTGAATTTTAGCTTCTAAAAACAAACAGAATACTTAAAATGCAGAATAAAAACACAGAATACATTCTTAGCATTTCAAGGTTCAAAAAGTGTTTTTAAAAGAATAAAAAAAAAAATTGGAATAATCATTCACCAAGCTCAGCTAGTAAAAAAGATCAGATTACAATCCGACTCAGAACCACTGACAGTCCTAGTCTTACGAAAACTGATTCCTACACTCAATGTTAACTTTCCTGTAGGTGACAAACTCAGACAAGCCTGATGAAGCTTTCCAAGGTGCTGACATTGCAGCTAGATGGTGCTCGGCACCTTCCTGGAACTGCCCTCAGACTCAGGTAGTGGTAATGCTGTAAATACTGTCTGTAATGACTGACAGCACACAACACTTCTCCAGAGTTCAGCCACAAGCCTTTTGACTGCTAAGTTTTGGGATAAGGTAACTTTCACTGCACTGAGGATTCACACAGGCTTTTTGCTCCCTGCCAGCCTCCCAGGCAGGGGAAAGCAGGAGGACCCTGGTCGCAGGTGCTGTAGGGCAGCTCTCCCCCCCTGCCGCTCCCATCACACAACTCTGCACCCACTTACCTACTCACAGCTCTGAACACCCAGTCCTCTGAGCTCCCAACCCCATTACAGCCACGCTAGGGGATCAGAAACCTCAATATTTATTATCTACTAATTACCCAAGTTAATTTTCCTACATATGTAGCTTAGAAAACATCGAAAGTTACAGTCAAAGACTGCACCAAACACCTACCTCACCGGCTCTTTTTATGATCTTGTCATCTATGTCTGTGATCCCCATCACCATGATTACATCAATTCCAAAAAACTTAGTCATTATCCTTCGAATTATATCAAACCTAACATAGGAGCTGGAAAAGAAAAAACATGACCTTTTAAATATGCAGTAGTAAGAATAAACCTAAACAAAAATACCCAACAGCACTAACAGCCATGGGGACAATTTAAATACCCCAACACTTGCAATGAAAAGATCTTCAGTGCATAAATTTTTCCAAAACCAGTTACCATCTGCACAAAAGTCAAGGAAATTTCCCTTGAACTGGCCTACCCTCTTCTGGCATTAGTGACACATTACATCAATTTTTTTCTGAGTGTTTTCTTTTGTTGAAGCTCCTTATTCAAGCACTGAAGGGCATCACAAGCCTTATGTGAGCCAGGAGACTCTCCCTAACTGAGCAGTATGAAATAAGACACACAAATCAGGTGTTCTGGAAGTAAGTCTCTCGGGCTTTGGGTATTTCAACAGGTTTTCAAAAGTCGTGTGGCAGAAGAATAGGGAGAAATAAAGCATGATTCAAATTAACTTTGCTTAGGGTTGAGTAACAGTTACCAGCCACCACTGAACCATTTAATTCACACACCACGACAGATCTTTTCTAATAGCAAAGACTAGCTGCTCTGTGGGTTATTTTGGTTTACTTACACTTGAGAAAAGAAGCTATTCTCAAAATTATTCAGGTTCTTTGTCACAAAACAGTATTTAATGCTGATAGATCAATGTATGTACAAGCTTTACAGGGCTGTTGCAGCTCCTTCTGCTCACAGACTCTCCATTTGTAAATCTCAAACCACACTTTGACTGAGTAAAACCCAGTTATTATGTGAGATACAAAAAACTCTCAGTCTGCCCTGCAAGGTGATGAGAACCCTCAGCCTTCTTGGGTCCTGTTTTCTCCCAAGCTAGCAAGGAAACTCATAGACCTACTGGTTACCATTTCACCTACAGCACCACACAAACTGCAACTCCTGCGGCTGCAAGAGCAAGGAAGTGTAATCAAATACTACAAATGGATTTGCACCCCTCCCCTTAGCTGCATGTGTTAGGTGGCATGAAGGTACTGATTTATGGATGTAATATACTGTTGAAGAAAAATGCTTTCTATTGTTGTTTTTTGTGCCATGCCCATGTTGAAAAAAAGACTTTCTGAAAGCCTTTCTGCCAGGGAGATAGTTTTTAATGAATATAAGCTCACTGGGAGCTAATCATCTAATGTGGTGACACAATTCTGTAAGAATATTAAATTGGTCTTTGGATCCTGTTCAGAGGAAAAAGTGCCAGCATCAAAAGCTTGATATTAGATTTAACAGCCCTGCAGTCAGTGTTCCCAGAGCAGACACAAATTTCACAGTTCCCTCTTCTCTGATCTTCCAACTGAATTGATGGAAGAAACACTGCAAGATCCAGAGCAGATCTCCTGCCAGCTCAGCGACCAGACTCCTTACCACTTCAGGATTGAAAAGAAAAAAAAACAAAACAAAACAGTCAAAATCAGGGAATGGCAGAGCAGACACAAGGGACTGAATGAAATCTCCTCTCATGCTTAGTTTTACTCTTACTTCCAAGTATCCAGTACGATCAAGGTCAGTCCCAGAACTTAGAGGGAAAAAACAGTATTATTTGCCTGTCTTACTTTTTTCTTTATATAAAATGGGGGGGAAGCCATATGGAGGCATACAAAGCACCTGCTTTTAAGAGTGGAAGTACAGTATACTAGAAAAAGTTGGATTATTCAGATATATAAGAACTCCTTGTGGAGGGGAGAAAAAAATAATGTAATCATTTTTATTATTTTCAAATCCTTTCCAAGCTTTTTTCCATTATCCACTTCTGCATTATTACTTGCCCCATTTTTTGTGGTTGCCACAAGTCAAATATAAGAAGGAAGGGGGGAAAGGGAGCTCTAGTGAGAAGCCAACATGTTGCAAGAGTAAAACAGTGGTATTTGATAAGAATGGCACAGCAGCAACGGCAACCATTCCATTTGACTTCATGCTATTTCCTAGTGCAACTCATGTTGGAGCAGGTTTTCCTGGAAGGACTTGTGGCCCTGGGAGGGGGTAAACCACACTCGAGCAGCCTGTGCCTGAAAGACTGAGCCCCATGGAAAAATGACCCATATTGCAGCAGTTTGTGAAAAACAGCCGCCCATGGGATGGACTCACACTGAAGAAGTTCAGGAAGAACTGTCTCCTGTGGGAGGGACCCCACAGTGGAGAGGGGGAAGGACTCCTCTCCCTGAGCAGCACCAGAAACAACCTGAGACAAAGGGAGCATAATCCCCATTCCCCATCCTTCTGCATCACTGAGGAGGAGGAGGAAACTTGGGAAGGAGGGAGGGTTGGGAGGAAGGCGTTTTTTAAGATGTATTTTACTTCTCATTATCCTGCTCTGATTCTTCTACTAATAAATTTAATTAATATCCCCACTTTGAGTCTGTTTTGCCTGTGACAGTAATCAGTAAGTGATCTCTCCTAGTCCTTATCTCAATTCATGAACCCTATGTTGTGTTTCTCTCCCCTGTCCAGCTGCAGAGGGAAGTGATATAGTGGCTTTGGTGGGTACCAGCCAGAGTCAACCCATTACAGACTGGAATTTTAAGCTTTCCCTTTCAGAATATGAAGCAGCAGTTGTGCAGTACTGCAATGGCTCAACATTGGGCAAAATTCAACACAAGTTTCTGAATGAAGCTGAGATAGGACCAGAAGCTGTGAAATCCCCTACATTAAAAGGGAATTGTTCCATTACTAAAACACACAGTATCTGATCTTCATACAGATGGCAGTTATCTGAGAAACTCCTGCTCTTCCAAGGAGCCCAACACAACTCGTTTTTAAGAATGAGGAGACAGAAGCTCAACAGCAGCTTGAGCTGCTGCAACTCCCTTCAGCTTTGCAGGAACAGCTGACAAGCTTGCATGTCAATTCATCAGGCATGTTTTAAAACAACTGGCAGCACAGCAACCTTCTCTGGTGTATAAGTTTTTCAAAGTTACTTAAAATGAAACTTATTTACTATTGTAATGATACTAATGAACTACAGAGAAAATGTTGTGCTAGTATGGATCTTTTTTTCATTTTGAAACATAGTAAGCCACTGATCTATTACTAGGCAAAAAGGTTTTTAAGCTGCCTGGGCCTCAGGAGATTTAAGAACTGATGTGTTCATCTGCGAACCTTAGAAGTACCTTTTTAATAGTCAACGCTGCTCTGCTTTTTCTTGGTGCCTACAGTGTCCAAACAAAATCTGAGGTGAAACTATCATTTCACATGACTGAGAGGCTCTGCTCCAGGACCACAACTCCTCTGCATGGGAGGACACGTTATGCTGACACGACTTGGAACAACTAACTCTACCCACACAAACTCAGCACACTCTTGGCTTCTTCCCAACCCACACACATACATGCACACACAACACACATACACACACTCTTGTTCTCTGCGGGAGCTGGGCAGCACCACAGCCCCTTTACATACTGCCCAAATCCAAAAAACACTCGGTGATAAGACTTTTGCCCTTTGCACAGTTTAGGAGGCGAAGGGCCGGGCCCGGTGTCCCAGTCACATCTCTGTGTGCCCCACACACGCTGGGGGCTGGGGATACCCCGCACTCTCTGCCCAGCTCCCCCCGCGACCGGGACCGGACTCACCAGGCGTGCCCCAGGTGTGCCTGGTCATACACCGTCGGCCCGCAGCTGTACCTGCAGAGAAGGGGAAAACAGAACCACAGAACTGTCAGGGCTGGAAGGGACCGCTGGAGATCACCCAGTCCAACTCCCTGCCAAGGCAGGGTCACCTGGAGCAGGTGACACAGGAACGGGTCCAGGTGGGTTTGGAATGTCTCCACAGAGGGAGACTCCACGGCCTCCCTGAGCAGCCTGTNCGGTGATAAGACTTTTGCCCTTTGCACAGTTTAGGAGGCGAAGGGCCGGGCCCGGTGTCCCAGTCACATCTCTGTGTGCCCCACACACGCTGGGGGCTGGGGATACCCCGCACTCTCTGCCCAGCTCCCCCCGCGACCGGGACCGGACTCACCAGGCGTGCCCCAGGTGTGCCTGGTCATACACCGTCGGCCCGCAGCTGTACCTGCAGAGAAGGGGAAAACAGAACCACAGAACTGTCAGGGCTGGAAGGGACCGCTGGAGATCACCCAGTCCAACTCCCTGCCAAGGCAGGGTCACCTGGAGCAGGTGACACAGGAACGGGTCCAGGTGGGTTTGGAATGTCTCCACAGAGGGAGACTCCACGGCCTCCCTGAGCAGCCTGTCCCAGTGCTCTGCCACCCTCAGTACAAAGCAGTTCTTCCTTCTACTGAGATGAAACTTGTGTTTCAGTTTATGGCCACCGTCCCTCATCCTGTCGCTGGGCACCACTGAAAAGAGTTCGGCACCATCCTCTCGGCACCCGCCTCTGAGATAATTAAATGCATTAATGAGGTGCCCTCTCAGTCTTCTCCAGACTAAACAGGCCCAGCTCCCGCAGCCTCTCCTGGTAAAAGAGCTGCTCTAGTCCCTAAATCATCTCTGTGGCCTCCGCTGTGCCCTCTCCCGTAGCTCCGTGTACTCTCGTACGGAGGAACCCAGGACTGGGCACAGGCCGGGTTTCGGACACGACCCGCACCCCTCACGCCCGTCACCGCCACTCCCGCCGCCGCCGGGCGCTACCAGGTCGCCACTCGTTCCGTGCCCAGCACCAGCGGCTCCTTGCTCCGGCTCCGGCTGTTGTANCGGCGGGCACTCGGCGCAGGAAGGGGCGGCGCCGCCGGGCCGGGCGCCACTGCGGAGCGGAGCGGCCCCGCGGTGAGCGCGGGCCGTGGGTTCTGCCGAAAAAGGCCTGCGGAGTCGCAGTGGGTAACAGGCTGACCGTGAGCCGGCAGTGTGCCCTTGCGGCCTGGAGGGCCAATGGTATCCTGGGGTGCATCGGGAAGGTAGTGGCCAGCACGTCGAGGGTGGGGATGCTGCCCCGTGCTCAATGCCGGGGAGGCCACCTCTGGAGTGCTGTGCTCGGGACAAGAGAGACACGGAGCTACTAGAGAGGGTCCAGCAGAGGCCACGAAGATGGTGAGGGGTCTGGAGCGTCTCTCTTATGCGGGAGCTGAGCCTGTTTAGTCTGAAGAAGACTGAGAGGGGACCTCGTTAATGCACAGGCATATCACAAAGGCGGATGCCAAGAGGATGTTGCCAGACTTCTTTCAGTAGTGCCCAGCGACAGGATGAAGAGCAATGGCTATAACCTAAAACACAAGAAGTTTCACCTCAACATGAAGAACTTCTTTGCATTGAGTGTGTCAGAGCACTGGGAGGTAGTGGAGTCTCCCTCTCTGAAGACATTCCAAACCCACCTTGACATGTGTCTGTCAGCTGCTCTATATGACTCTGCCTAGGCTATCACCCTGGACTGGATGACATCCAGTGCTCCCTTCCAACCCTAATAATTTTGTGATTCTGTGAATCTACCTACCTGACCTGAACATTTTCAAAAATTACATGAAGTGCTGCTGGGTACTTGGTGAGGTACTTTAGGCCTTAGGGAGCTGACTGTGAAGGTCACCTCCCTTTCCAGTGTCACAAGCAAAGGGTGTGTATTTTCTTATGATACTTCTCCCATCTCGTTGTTTCTTTTTTCTTACTTTCAGAGCACACTGAGGAAACAAAGCTTAACTGGCTGCAGCACCTTGATTCACTTTGGACATTGTAAGCTACTTAACTGGAGTCAGTAATGGAACAGACTTAAGGGTGCTGAAAATCTTTTTTTAACTAACACCTTGTTTTGAAAAGAGACTATGAGCAGGTACCAGGGAAACAAGTCAGAACTCGACAAACATATGTAGCATGGCAGCAAAGATGATCAGAGGGATGGAGCACCTCTCCTATAAAGACAAGCTGAGAGAGTTGGGACCATTCAGTGTGGAGAAGAGCAAGAGCCAGGGAGACTTTATAGCAACCTTCCAGTAAAAGAGCACTTATAAAAAAAGGAGAGTGACTTTTTACATGGGCACATAGTGATAGGACAAGGGGGGAACAGTTTTGAATGAAGAGATGAGAGATGCGGATTAGATGTTAGTAAGAGATTCTTTAGTCGTAGGGTAGGGAGGTGATGGAACAGGTTGCTCAGAGAAGCTGTGGATGCCCCATCCTTGGAAGTGTTCAAGGCCATGTTGGATGGGGCTCTGAGCAGCCTGGTCTAGTGAAAGGTGTCCCTGCCCACGGCTGGCAGGTTGGAACTGGATGATCTATAAAGGCTTTTCCAACCCAAACCATTCTATAATTCTATGAATATTTTCACAGATCTTTTTCCAGCTTCCAACTAGATGACATCCTCATCTGAATGCCTTGGGGTTTTTTTTTGGCTTCCTCTCCCCCCAGTATTTGTACCCTCCCTCAGTAGATTGCTATACCATTAATTTCCCTGGTCTGTGTGAACCCTTACCAACTCTAGCCTTTGACAAGGGATACTGCATATCTACTGCCATTTTAGGAAGCATCCTCTTGGCACGTGTTGAAGTTGGGACCTGTGAGCTCCAGCTGCAGCCAGCTTTGCGCTTGTATGGGGGAAGTGAACTGTCAGTGCCAGCACATGTCTATCTCGCTCCAAACTGTCCCTTTCCACATGAACCTCTAAGCAGGCTGTTCAGGGTGAAGCCTGTTCAGGTCTTCCAGACCACTGTTTTACTTGCTAATGCACCTTGTTGACCTTTGGGGAAAGGTAATACTGAACAATCATAGCCTTTCTTGACTGGATGCTACGGGTCTGCCTGTGGTGAGCTTCCTCACAAAAGTCCTTGAATTGTGTCCTCTTCTATCCCCCAGGGAGAGATTTCATAGATTTTTCTTATATGTAATAAGATCATTTAAAATCATTGCTTTTACACAGGAATCAATGTCGGTCCACACCTTGCTTCATTTTAGAGAATATCAGCTATAACGCCCTGCCAGTAGCAAATGTTTCCTTTTTCTCCTCATAGGCACCTTCCACAAAATAAGTCATTTAACAGTCTTAACTTTTTGATCAAATAAGAAACCTAGTTTATGGGCTTGCTAATTTGAGACTATCTAGGATGAAACTGAAGAGATTATCCAACAACCTTTGTAAATGTTTGCTTTATATATTTCTCAGGAAGTTTCACAAGCCAATTACTTCAGTTTCCATAGCGAGCTGGTTTTGATGTCTTTAGTGTTCAACATACATCTAGTTAAGAGTGATCATTAACTCTGTTGTCTTCTTTGTTCTGTATGGATCTTTGATAAGAGCCCAAGAAGTCAATACTAAATACCAATGGATGTTTTTTTAGCCTTAATTCCAGGTTTAGCTATCATGGATGAAACTGCCAACAGATCAGAAGAATGCGAGCACTTTTTCTTTCCCAGTGGTTTCAGAAGGCTTAGTGTCTGTGTTATCCAGGCTGGCTTTTAGTCCAGAAACCTCTATGTTCTGCTAGAAAAAATTATTTTCTGATGGTGGGAAAAGGCTACAATTATTAAATACCTGAAATAAACAGCTAATATCATTCACACTTGTGATTTGTTTTAATACAGTAGAATATATTCAGTGGAATGGTGAAAAGTATTCTTCAAGCACTGAAGTACCAAAAGAATGCAATTTCAAATAAAAGCAAAACCAATCCTGGTAGATTAGAACCATAAATTATTAATTTTAAAAATACCAGCATTCTCAGAAACAATTAGTCCGTGGCTGTAAGCACACCTCCACTTATGCCACCTATACCAACACCCTTATTCCTGATCTGGGACATGTGCAATGAGACAACAGTCATCTACCAGAGACGCAAAGTAGCAGTAAAGGATTTTCTGCCTCCACTATGACACCTCTGCTTCCACCTGCAGTAGAAGATGCCTTTAGAGGTTGCCAGCAGTTGCAGCCAGGGTACACCAAATCAATGTCAGGTCTGGGCCTGCTGTACTCCTGTTACTTCTGTGCTTTCTAAACAGCCAGTAGGAAATGGGGTCTGCAGGGCAGTACATCTCTAAGTCACAATCCCACAGGGGCATGTCTGTCTGAACTTCAGGTAAATTGTTGTTCTAATGGGACACACATGCATTTAGTATTGTCAGGTCATTTTCTCATGTTTTCCTTAGGAGCCATTAAGGCTAAAACTTCCTTTTAAATAATAACAGACTCTAAGGTTTCTACACCTTAGAATAGGTATATATGTTTTCTGCCCCTTTATCTGCATGTCCAAGAAGGCAATGTTTCCCCTCCATCTTTGATCAAAAGGAAAAAATCTGTTACCAGCGCAGCTGTGTGTGCTGTCCACCAGCAGCACATGTGGCAACACACCTGTGGCAGACAGGGAGGATCTCTGAGGATTTCGGCTCACCTGGCTCCTATATTTTCCAGTTCCTAGTCCCAGGAGTACTTACAAGATTTGTCCCCAAAGGTAAAATCAGTGGGCAAATCCCAGGGTATGTTTTGTATTGTACAGGAATAAAGCTAAAAAATGTTGGGTTTTTTTTTCCCCATTTATTACTAGGAGACACATGCTTTGCAGGGTTTTACAGTTTTCCCCCTATTGCTGTATTTTTCTTCTAAAAAATTAAAACCACAGTGGCTTAGAATTGTTGACCGACAAAAAATGCTACATTTGCTGTGTTTTCAAGAGCACACTTCCAGTATCTGTGGCCCTTCTTGTCAGGTTATAGTTCAGGAACCTGGCAAGGAAGTTAACCCTGAGAAAATGAGAAGGGAAAAGCTTATAAAGACAAACTACAAACCAAAAGCAAAGATGAGCTGAATCCACTGTGGACTGAATTTCTCTTGGCACTCTGTAGTAGTCTGTAATAATAGACACACTTTGACTTACCTTTTGTAGTCCTTTCAGTTGTACAAAATCTAGGTATTTACTGGTTTGCTTCAGAATCTTGTTGGATTTTTAAAAGAATAAAAATTGTCTCAAGCTAATAACAAATGCTTGGCTCAGAAATATCGTAAATGTTGAGTGGCCATTCCTCCAAATATTCACAAAGTAAACAGTATGTTTTATATAAACAATCTTGAGATACCTGTTTCAAAAGGTGATTCTGGGGAAATGGAATAAGACTGCAAAAGAAATTTCATTGGTGGACATAACCAAATAAAAACTTTCCTGCTCTTGCCAAAAGCCTTGTAGTTTTTAGCACGATCTACTACTGTTCAGACAACCTACCCATGAACTGTGCTGACAAACGTTGCCTGTTTTTCATCAGAAGTGTTTGGGTCCTGCACCACAGTTGACAGAAACAACCCTGAGGGTTGGTATGAGTTCAGGAAGGGTTCAGATTGGTGGCTTTTTCAATGGTTTCAGTGTGTGGAGGTGTATCTCCCTTGAACTTACTCAATAATTTGGAGTCCCAAGAATACGCTGCCCTTGATCTGTGTTGACTCTGCTGACACTCTGGGAACAGTAAGATATACTTCTGTCTTGGCCATCTGCTACAACACACATTTAGTAGTTCCAGTCAGAAATTTTTGCTCACCTTTAATGCCAGTTTAATGCTGTTTAAGCTCACCAGTGCTTTGGAGGTGCAGCAGGTTCAAGAAAGAGATGGCAATAGCCAGAAAACAGACGTGAAAAGAGGCAGTGAGTGAGACTGTTTGGGCCAAGCAAAGAAGATGAGCTGTATCCAGTGATATCCTAAAGTCGGACTTGACTAATAAAAAAAAGTTTAGCATGGCAGGGCTATGTTAGGTACGTGTTTGGGAAATTCACAAAGTTCTTGAGCATTTACTGGGAAGCAGAAAAGGACAAACTCAACTAAATTTGTTTTCCAGATTTTAGAATACATTAATCCTACATCATTTGCTGGCATGAACAAGTGTTTTCTGGCCCAACTATCAGCATACACTATCCACTGCACACCTAATGCAAACTGCATGCAAGTGTGAACTATGACTTATGTGCTGGTCTTCATACTTGCAAGCCTCAGCTCTGCTCACACTGCACATTAACTGCAGTTTTCCAAAACCTTCAACCACAAAATTAATAGACTTGTAAAATTCTATTACTGTCATCCAGGTAACCATGAATTCAGCCTCATAAAGAGACAAACAAACAAGGGAAAAAACCTCCAACCATATGTTACTATAGAAGAGGGATTAAGCTAATAAATGGTGCAGAAACAGCAATTCATTAGCAGGAATAACTCATCTGCACCTATAAAGTATAACAACAAATGATCAGAAGATGCTATCCTTTCCAGCAAACAGACAGAGCTGTAAGGATTACATAGTATCTCATACAGCAATATTCAGCCACGGCAGAGAAGAAAGGAGGCAGACTACCAGCTTTCCTCTTATATGCAGTATCTGCATATGTGTGAAACATATTTGGGATTTTATATTCCTTGTACTAAGTATTCTGAATTTCTGATGAGCTGCAATGATGACTGGAACATTTGTAATTACTGAAATATTTATATGTTATATGAAGTACATAATATTTTTTATATACACACATATATGTTTATTACACAGTAGTTGTGCGAGTTGTTGATCAGGTTATAGGCACCCTTGACTCAAATTGCTGTGAGTTTAGACCTCTAGTAAAGTAGCAGCTGCAAGAAACTTTCTGAACAAGAGATTCAGGTTTCTAAATGGGAAACAATTTTTGCAAACAGAGCAAAGGGGTTTGGGAGCAAGAGGAGGAGAGTTATATACTTCTATCCTCCCGTGAAGTATAGGAAATAGAAAATTAAGCCCATGAGTCTCTTTCTTCTTTGACACGTGACAATCACTTCTACTTGTGAGTTCTTCACCAGTGTAAGAAACAGGCTCCTGACATGAAAAAATCTGTAGTTCAGAGCCAAGAGGCCAAAATAAAAGGAAAGAAGATGAGGATAAAAACCAGACATGGGCAATGGGTGTCAACTCCACACCTTCCAACTTGGAGATGTACACATATACCTGATTTTGTCCTTCCCCATCCCCATCCAGCTTCCTAAAACAATAGCTGACATGACACACTGCTGAGCCTAGAGAACAGTGCAAAAAATAGATAATTCTGGGCACAGGTACATTTTATTACAGCACTATACAAAGCACTGAGCATTATCTTTGAGAACTGTGAAAGGGGATCTTCAAAATAGACACCAAATGAGTTTTCAGGTAAGCTCAGTCCCATCCTTACCTGAGGACTTGTGCAAAGGCCAATGATGGTTTTCCCTCTGTCACTCTTCTAGTGACATATGAGAAGCTAACAGGAAGACCTAGTAGATGGAAATTTTAAGAGGCAAATGATACCAAGCTCTGTATCCTCAGTGCATCCAGTCTATCAACACTTTTGAGCAGATTACTGAAGCTTAGCAGGCTGCGGTTACACTTCAGTTTCCCTTTCGGTTTTTTGTCTATAAGGAGGGATAGGAGTTCCCGTTTGGTAAATTAGGTACTTTTCCAAACTGATTTCTTATTTGTACATAATTACTACTGCGTGTTTAGAATCATGATTACCTCTTCTTTTTTTTTTCTGCAATAATTACTTTTTTTAGGAGTCATCTGAATTCTTTTCAGATGTCTTGCTTCTACTGAGTCATAATTACTGGCTTGGGTTCTCACAGCCAGGGACTGTTAGCTACCTTTAATTGCTGACAGAGGCTCAAGCTTCTTCACGGCACGGGTGGAACAGGCTCCAGCTACCGAGGTGGTGCCAACAATCCAGAACAGGTGCCGCCATCAGACAATTCCTCCTCTATGCCAGCGCACACAGGTCCAGAAACACTGGCTTGGAGTGCTCACTGCCTGGATGCCGTAGTACTCATTGCAAATTAAAGCTCCAAGACCCCGCGTGGTTGAGGTTTATATCGGTTTTTTTTTTTTTTTTTTTGAACAGCAACTCATGGAGACAGACAAGGAGAGGGAAAAAGTACGGGAGAACTTACAGGTATCTTGACAAATCAAGCAGCTGCCCTTTGACACCCACCGACACCAGCGGGTCGGGGCAGCCCAGAACAAGCTTAGTCTGTGACACCGTCTCCGCTCCTCAGAGGTACTTCGGCTCCCACTGGAGGCATCGGCAAAGGACCGCCAGCGCTTCCCTGAAAACCCAGCTCTGCGCTTTCAGGCACCAAGTTGATGACGGCAGCAGAAACACTTCATTGAGGCTGAGGGGGGTCCCCGGTGGGGCCCTCCCTCCCTGCGACGCGCAGCAGAACGCCGGTGCCTCACCGAGCGAGCCCGGGCGCTCGGCACGGATGAGCCAGTCTGCTCTGAACGAGGGGATCACCAGCGACGTCTGCTAAGCACACCAGGCAGAAAGCGCGCCCTGTTCCGCTCCGCCGCAGCCGCGGTAGATCTTTCCAAGCCCCGCCTTCCCCGATCCCCGCAGAACCGGCCGCGCGCGGGCTCCGGGACACAAAGGCAAGGGTGACCGACAGCGCACGACTGGCTCACCCTGGCGGGGGAAACGCGGGCGGCACGGGGCAGTACCGGTGCCCCTCCTCCTCGCGGGCAGCCCCCTCCGCCCCCTCCGCCGGGCACTTACGAGGGGCGAGGGCAGTCCGCCGCCAGGCCCCTCCGCGGCGCTGCCGGGCGGGTCAAGGTGTGTCTCGGCGAGCGCTCCCACTCCCTGTCCCGCCCCTCAGGCGCACGCCGGGAAATGCAGTCCCGCAGCACCCGCACCGCCGCCATTTTGCCGCCGCGGCGGGAGCGCGCGCGCGCGCGCGGCCCCGCCC
>VXAU01000970.1:73400-95431 GCA_013399695.1 Formicarius rufipectus | reverse complement strand
GGTGTCGTGCGCTGCCAGCACCGGGGGCCGTGGTGGTGAGCTGCAGAGCCCTTAAAGGGGTGTGTTTTCCCATCTCTCCGAAGGAGGGTGGTGTGCCTTCGGGGAGGTGAATTTGCCGCTCGGTAGGTGCGAAGTGTTACCGCGGTGATAGCCCGGCACAGCGAAACGTGGGGGAACCCGGGCTTTTATCGCGGGGAGGGAGGGTGATGAAGTCGCAGCAAGTCCGAAGGTAGTCAGGAGAGGCTTCAGAGCCAGGGGTTAAGGGATCAGGAGCACAAGTGGTGTTCTCTTCTATCCTTCCAGTAGCAGGGAATGAAAAGGGAAGGAACAGAGCCTGGTGTATCAGGCAGAATATTGGGGGTTTTGACCATGGGTCAGTTTACACAACACCATGCGAGGCAGGTCTGTCTCAAAGGGGGAAAAAGATCTTAGACAGGGGTCAGTAGTACTAATGAAAGTTTTAAACTAGATTTGAAGGGGAAAAGGAGTAAAACCAGGCTCCCTAGCCAAAAACCTGGGGGTGGCACAGCAGTGTTTGAGGGACAGAGGCACAGAGTGGTGGTGAATGGAGTCAAATCCATCTAGCGGCTGGCCACTAGTTCAGTTCCCTAGGGCTCAGTGTTGGGGACTTCCCTGTTTAATGTTTTCATCGATGATCTGGATGAGAGGATCAGGTGCATTCACAAGTCTGCCCACTATACCAAGTTGAGCAGGAATGTTGATCAGCTGGAGGCAAGAAGGCTCTACAGAGGGATCTGGATGGGCTGGATGGATTGGCCAAGGCCAAAGGTGTGAGGTTANGGTATGAGGTTCAATAAGGCCAAGTGCTGGTCCTGCCCTTGGGTCACACCAGCCTCAGGCAGCACTGCAGGCTGAGGGCAGAGTGACTGGAAAGTGGCCTGGCAGAAAAATGCCCTAGAGGTGCTGGTCAGCAGGTGACTGAAGATGAGCCAGCAGTGTGCCCAGGTGGCCAAGAATGCCAGTGGCATTGTGGGCTGTGTCAGCAATAGTGTGGCCAGCAGGACCAGGGCAGTGATTGTCCCTCTGTACCCGGCACTGGTGAGGTTACACCTCAAATCCTGTGACCAGTTCTAGGCCCCTCACTACAAGGTAACACACTTTGAGGTACTGGAGTGTGTCCAGGGAAGGGCAATGGAGCTGGGGAATGTCTGGAGCACAGGTCCTGTGAGGACCTGCTGAGTGAGCTGGGGTTGTTTAGCCTGGAGAAAAAGAGGCTCAGGGGAGACCTTGTCGCTCTCTACAACTACCTGAAAGGAGGTTGTAGCCAGGTGGGGTCAGTGTCTGTCCCAGGCAAAAAGTGACAGGACAAGAGGAAATGATCTCAAGTTGTGCCAGCAGAGGTTTATTAGGAAAAAATTCTTCACTGCAGGGTTTGGAATAGGCTGCCCAGGGAAGTGGTTGCATCATCATCCCTGGAGGTATTTAAAATGCATGTAGATGTGCCACTTAGGGACATGATGTAGTGGGACACTTGGCAGTACTGGGTTAATTGTTAGACTCAATAATCTTTGAGGTCTTTTTCAACCTTAACAATTCTATGATTTTACGATGCCTTGCCAGCATTACTTCATTAAACAAAAAAAATCCACCAAAACCTGAATGAAATATCTTTGCAATAAACCCAGCAAATTATTTTCTATTTCCAATTTTTATTAATTTCTAATTAATAAGTGGCAAATTGAAGCTAGTTAAATAACTGGCCTGAGGTCACTTAAGCAGTCTCCGATTGAGACAGAAATAAATTGCACTATGTATATGCACCCCAGTGTGTGTGATCATCTTTCCTCTTGCTATTCACAGCATTTTTATGAAGATAATAGCTATTTACTTTGTTGACAGAATCAACCGTTTCCTGAATAAACCAGAGGCACCTGAGGCACAAAGATGTTGGAAGAAGATATGGAGGTGGCCATCAAGGTGGTAGTGGTAGGAAATGGCGCTGTTGGGAAGTCCAGTATGATTCAGCGATATTGCAAGGGGATTTTTACAAAAGACTACAAGAAAACTATTGGTGTAGACTTCCTGGAAAGACAAATCCAGTATGTATTAAAGAGATGACAAATTATTGACTTTTACTTTCTCTCTATTTTGTTCTTGTGTTGTAATCTTGAGATTTACAGAGACTTGGGAGACACCTGCTGTTCTGAAGCACAGTAAAAGGAGTTGTTCTCTCTGTTGCACTGTGTGCTAAAATGGTATCATTTATTCTCCATCCAAAATTTAAAATTATAAATAAAATCTGTAACCTCTGTCATGCTAAGTTCTTTGACAAGTTTCCTTTGTATTCTACCACCTGTTGATTTTTTTTTTTTTAAATAATTATTTGTGGAAGAAGTGAAATTGCTTATGATAAAGTAATTACACAAATTTATGAGCCAATATAGATAAAAATGACTGCTGAAAATAATAATTAGTGTCTTTATGCAGTATAAGCAGGTAATACCCAATTATATTTGATAAAGTGGAAAATACTGTGGTAATGAGAAATAAGAAAATCCTATAAATTCTGTAGGATTAGGAAGACAAATGGACCGTTCTTCAGGCACCTAAGTATTGTTTTGATGTCTATATTGTTTTTCCTTGTAGAGGGAAATGTAGAGGAAGAGGAGGAAAGGAAGAGGAAAATATAATACAGACTATTTACGTCATATGTTCAGTAAAGAGCATATGATGTAATTGAGGGACTATTGCCATAGTATGTTAAGAAGGTGAATAATTACTAATAGTAAGTTACATTATGTTTAAATCCAGTTAAATTTGATTACTTACACTGTGGATACATAAGTATTTCCATGTCAGTTGTTTTGAATTGTTCCTCTTATTGTGTTGATCACAAAACTGTTGTTTATTTCAGAGTTAATGATGAAGATGTCAGGCTAATGTTATGGGATACTGCTGGTCAAGAAGAATTTGATGCAATAACTAAGGCCTACTATAGAGGTAAAAATACCATGTTGGTTGTTTGGTAGTTATTGGGTTTGTTTGGTCTGCACATCTCTGAAATATATATATAATATGTTTATAAAACATTTAGTTCCACTTTTTCAATTCTTAAATATTTTGACCCTTAGTACAAGATACTTTTATTAATCACATGCCACTTTATGCAGGATGCTCAGTAGCACTCTTTAGAAGACATGGAATGAAATGAGACAAATATCTGCACAGACTGTAGACATTCAAAGAATCAAATGTACATTTATATTTTCCCCCTAAAAGTGTTTAATTTCTTCTGTAAGACACGTATTTGTAAACGTTCCAAAAATGAACTTCATTATTAATTTGGAGGGGGGAAATCCACCAGTCATCCTGGAAAGATAGTTTACTAGGCACAGCAGTTCTTTTGCTAGTATAGTCTGCCTTGATTTGTTAACACAAGAGTAGTAAGGAAAGAGTATTTAATTTAATAAAATAAGCTTTATTATTCATGTGAAGGCAGACCCATAGCCATCATGAAGAGCAGGTATAATGATTGAAATAATATGGCAAAGTATTTTCATGTGGGGAATTTACAACCAGTGGTTTGGCACAAGCTAGTGGTAAAAAACACACTTTATGGGAGAAACTTGAAAAATCCCTTTGTATTTATAATTTTTTGTTTATTTCAAGGTGCCCAGGCTTGTGTTCTTGTGTTTTCTACAACTGACAGAGACTCCTTCAAAGCAATCCCTACCTGGAAGGAAAAAGTTGTGACTGAAGTTGGAGACATTCCCACAGTTCTTGTGCAGAATAAGATAGATCTTCTTGACGACTCTTGCATAAAGAAGTAGGAGTTTTATCATGTTGTTTTTAAATGGCAATGCGTGGCCCTTGTGCAAGTTTTAAAAACAGAAGTCTTTGGGGAGTTTCTGGTGAAGACTTAGAGTATGTGGGTTGTCCAACCTATGCCCTGCATCCAGATGTGCCCAAGAAACACAGATGGCAGGTGTTGATGCATGAGGGCAGATACTTGGGCAGATCTGCTTGCAGAACTAGAAGCTTTGTGTTTGCTTTATGCTGCCTTCTAGAGCCCAAAATAATACAAGAATTACATGAAAAGTTTGGTTGTGCCATATGATTCATGCCCCTTCTTTATTTTTTTTAAAATCGGAAATTCTAAAACTATACATTTTCTCTCCTGTTAAAATTCACAGTTACTTTTAAACTGCTGGGTATCAGTGAAGGCACTTTGTCTGGTTTTGCTAGTGAATGCTTGCTAAAATGATGGAGTATTAAACATGTTGTTTGAAAAAGCACCTGAATATTCTTTACTTCACTCTAATTTGTCTTTTGTTATTCATTTTTATCAAAACATTATAACTAGAGAAATATGTGATAATATTTTCAAACAGCATGGTGCTGAATCTTCCTGGCTGTACTTTTTTTTTTCAGAAGATTTTATTGTCTGTTTGTTTTGCCATTCTCTATGTGACCAATTTCATTCTTGCTGTAAAATATGCTTAAGAAACATTAACTTTTGTTTACCACAGCATATCATGTGGAAAATAGTGGATGATGAGTTGATCATTCTCCACTTCTCTTATCTCTACCATCTTCCTGAGAAATTTAAATTATTTCTTCTTTTTTGTTGGTTCCTGCACTGGCTTTCTTTGTTATCTGTTTGCTATCATTGAGAGTATAAATCAACTTCTGCTTCCTCTGCAAAGAATACTGAGGATTTTTCAAAGGAAAAGCAAAATTGCATTTGACCTCCTTTATTCATGGTATGTCTCTTAGGTTTGGTTCTCAGAATAAGTCACTGTTTGCCTCACTGACATAATCTTTCTCATGATGTGACTCTGCTTAGGGAAATAGTCAGAAGTTTCTTCAACATTTTCTTAAAATTTAGCATAAATTCTTTTTCATTTCACAGAAAAAAGTAATTCTTGATTTCATAGCATACTGCTTCATTATGATATACTTATGGATTATTTTTTGTTGGTGTTCTGATTTTGCAGTGATAATTGTTTTGATTCTAATGCTATTAATTACAACCTCTTTCCTTTTGGTTTCACTGACTCCTTTGGACCCTTGGGAAGCTTTATTTAATGAAGTCAATAAATACCAAAAAGCGATTACTTTGGGTCATAAAGAAACTGCATGCAAAATTTTTTATAACGGAAATGTTGTAAAGAAAGTGAGGACCAGGTCCTTTCTGATTGTCTTGGGTGCCTCAACCCACTTTGCCATGTTTAACTTACCACAAAGCAGTTTGTTTATATGAATTAATGCAGACAAATGAAACAGATAAGGATTTACAAAGTCATCTTCTGTTGTGCAGTGAGGAGGCAGAAGCACTGGCAAAAAAGCTAAAAGTGAGGTTCTACCGAGCGTCTGTGAAGGAAGACCTGAACGTAACCGAAGGTAGGAGGTGTGGCAGGGGGGCCTCTGTCCTGCCCCCTGCTCTGTAGGACTGTGTGTCCCCCTAGTTTGGAGCCCATCTCTTACTTCCCACATTCTCACACACTGTGTGCAATCCTTTTTATATTCCTTAGCAGCCTTAAACATAGTTGGAATTACTTGGTATCAGTGTGTTAGGCCCACTTCTTTGTGAACATCTTTCCTTCCTCTTCCACATAGCTGCAATATTGGCAAGTGCCAATGTGTTTTGGCCGTTTAGTCCTAATGACTGTCGGTAGGCACTGAGCTTTTAAAGAAAATGTACATAGAAGCCAATTATTGCAGTATATGAATTACGGAACAGATTACTTTGTAACTGTTAATAGTTAATTTATATAAGCAATTATTTAATAGTTTAATTATATGTTTAAAGATTGCATCTCTTGCAACCTTTTTTCTACAGATGATACTTGATTAGTTCCCAAGTACCACTTTTTAATGTATATATTTAATTTTGTAAGAGTACTGTTAAAATTTTCAGTCTTGTCTTTTGTGGGGTGGGTTTAAATAATAATGAATTTTAATGTCTAATGAATTTCTTTTTCTTTAATTAGCTAAGCTTAATAGTAAATTGACTTTTTCTTCTCAGTTAGCATCATTCACTTTGGGGAAAAAACCTGCAAGAGAAAACATAAAATGCTTCCGTATCATCCTTACATGAATTGAATTACAAATGTAAATAATTATGATATGCATAAGTTCTGAAAATTCTGCTTTAGTTGCATATTTTTTCAGATTTCTGGGTTAACTTTTTATTCCCCAGTAGCATTAGTTAATTAGAAAAATGTTGCTGCCAAGTTTTATTAATAGACTTACTTTCCATTACTGTTATTCTACACCTTCTTGCAAAAATGATCCATCTACCTTAAATTCCTACACAAAGAAGTTCCAAGTTGCATGAATTAGAACATTTGGCAATATGTATGTGCCAGCTTTTTTTATAGGAGTATTGAGATGTTTCTGTGCAAGACTCTAGTGCTGCAAACTGTAAGACCTGGGCAGACACTGGACTAACCTGGATTCTGCCCAGGTACACAAGCCTGCCTAAAACCACTCAGGAGAATGGGCTAAACCTGTGGTGTCAAATGCACTTTTGTCATTCTGCAGAACTTTGATATAAATGCATTATTATTAATATGAAGATTATTTTTAAGCATCCTGTGATGTACCTTTTTTCTTTATTCACATTCCAGTTTTTAAGTATTTGGCTGATAAGTATCTTCAAAAGCTCAAGCAACAAACAGCTGAAGATTCAGAACTAGTACATACAAGCAGTAACAAGATTGGTATGTATACTGTAATAAAAAAATAACCCAGAAACAGTATTTTGTGCCACCAAAGCTTGTGTTCTCATCTCTTTTCTTACAGATTTAACAAGGTGAATCAGCATCTAATTATTACCTTCCTATCTTAGGATATCATCTTCTTTCCTTCTGTAAAATAACTTTGTGGCTCTTTAAAGTTATGAGACTGCAAACTGATGTACAGGTTTTTAGCTAATGTTTAGCAAGTGCCCTTTTATTAATTTCCACTTAAACAGATTGTGAAAGGACTTGAAAAAGGATTCTTGTGGGGTTTTTTTAATGTAATTAGTATTAGAGTTGCTCATCTTGGTGTGGACTTACATGACTCTTAAAAAAGAATCTGGTGTGTAATCAGGTCTTTGTCTCCTTACCAAAGGCAATTTACATCGAACTTCTGTAATCCTTTAAAGCATTTCTGAGTCAGTTCATTCATTTTTCTTAAAGTGCTCCCTTTTTATTCAGGCGTTTTACTTGGCCTTTGTGTCAGCAAAGTTTCTGCATTTAAAATTGTCATGTTTTTCTTTTATTATATTACTCAGCTAACCATAACTTTGTGCAGTTAGCAATAAACATGAGTGTATATGCTGCCCTTCAATTACATAGATGCATACTAGCTTTAAATACTGCCTGACTAGTAATTGCAACTACCTCTATTTCCAATTCAGCTGCAACATTGACCCAGAAATAGATAAAGCTTTTGAAAACTAGTGTGTGCATTTGAGGTGCAGTACTATGCCTTAGCAAGTGTTGCTTCTTAAGTGTTAATGTGTTAGCTGCAGGAAGTGAAGAATTATAAATACTTTTCTTGTCTTTATATTCTGCAGGTGTTTTTAATACAGCTGGTGGAAGTCACTCCAACCAAAATTCGATCACTCTTAATGGTGGAGATGTCATCAACCTTAAACCCAACAAACAGAGGACCAAGAAAAACAGAAGTCCTTTTAGCAACTGCAGTATACCTTAGACCACTTTTGGAGGAAATAAAGCAACCCAGTGAATTGGATGAAGTTGTGCAATTGAATACAGAATAAAGCCAGCTGTAGAGGTATTTTTACTGGTGCTTTAGCAAATCTTGTGCCTGTGGGATCGTTTGAAGGGGGTGGATTTAGTTGTATTTGGTGATGCTGTGGGTTTGTTGTGTGGTGTGAGACACCTGGTGGCAACGGGTGGCAACAAAACCGTGGCTGCCTTGGGCACTTTGTAAAAATTAGGCAAGCTTTTCCTTCTTCAAGGAATTACTTTACAGAGCTATGAACTAGGTATAGCTGAATTGCAAAGCATATTTAATATAAGGGTAATACTTACAAATATAGGTACGAACCGTAACTATGGCCCAAGGTAGGGTAGCAACCTTGCAACTAAATTTCAAAGAAAACATTATTGGTTAGTCAGGACACTAAGAAGATAAATGAAGAACAAAAAGACACTACTGCATTTTATCTCTGACCATATTAATATGGATTCTGGCAGTTTTGTGGGTGCAAGATCCTTCCATTATGTATATGTGTATTAAGGTATATATGTCAATATTTGGGATGAATATTTAGGCTTGGTTTCAGCATATATCTTACTTGGAGATCACCTAATGATCATAAAATAGCATCTTCCATTTGTCCTTGAAAAATACTGCATTTCAGATGAGTCTTTCCCAGTTGCCACTGGGTGCATTTAACTTGCAATACTTTGGGCCTAGATTTAAAAATGTATGGTGCCAAAAATGCTCCTTTTTACCTAATGCTATGCTACAGATGTTTTGTAAGTTTGTTTTTGTCAGTCTTAACAGATTGAACAAATGACACTAATAGCTAGTCAGAAGGAACATATCATATTCCTGTTCAAATTTGGTTATTGTATCCTGTGTTGTCTATGAAAAAGGAACTTGCCAAGTGGTGTCACAAAGTATGTATATTACTGGAAAATTTTTTCAGAGATACCATAAACTAAGTTTGGAGGATCCAAAAAATTGCAGCTGATTTTATTAGTGAGACATTCTTCAGTGTTGTCTAAGATTCAAAGTTAGCTGCTGAGTAAGGAAATCTAATCCTGCAAGAACAGAGACAAGGCAAAAAATTTTCAAAGTGCTTCAGTAATTTTACAGAATTGATTTAAATGTTTAGGATCCCAATCTAATTTAATGTTATTTGGGCTTAGGCTCCTAAATCACTAAGGTGCTTTTAAAAATGCTACACAAGATACCTTTTATCTAGCAAAAATAAACACTTTCTAATCCTCTTCGAGAGCATGCATGCCTTTTAAAAACTATCCGTTTTGTTTACATGCTTTTGTATGGTAGATAATTTTAACTTTCTAAGAATTTTACAAGTCTGCCAGTGACAAATGCAAAATATGCTGCTTAAAAAGACCTCAGAGTTTTAATAGTTTTTTAAATGGTGTATGAGAATGAAAATTAGTTGAGTGATCCTGTATATTTTTGAAGGAAAGACTTTTCACTATGTGAATTCATGTAGGGAGCTTGACTGACTTTGTTTCTAAGTCATTGAATATGAAAACTGAAATGTATTCTTTTTCCCACTGTCTGCAGGGAGAGAAGTGGGTGGCAAGTTATGCACAAACACTAAAGATCTCTGAACTCTGTATTTTGTGTTTACTGTATTTGACTTCTGAGTACCATTGTTTCTTTGACAAGCTGTTAGAGCATCTCCTGTTGGCTGGCAAGAAGGTGGCCTTCAAGGCGCTCCATCCCTTTTCCTATTTGCAGCAAAACCATGTGTTCTTCACTGTAATGTTTCCTGTATTTTCTCTTGGATAAAGGCCTTTATTTTGTAACAAGTGCATTTAATTACTGTATGTGTAAGTGGAGTCAAGTCCTATCTGTCTTAGCAATTTAAAAAGTAAGGTACTCGGGCTAAGATGATTGAACATCATGAGGCTGCCTTACAACTTAGGGTAAAGTGTATGCATGGAGAATTTTGACAACTTTTTAATATGGAAACTTTTACATTTCATTGTCTGTCTGCCAGTTTCACATTTTTTATTCATTTTTCTTGAAAAAGAAACAAAACCACGAAGTGTCTGAAACATCTTTCTTTGCCTTGTGTGACTTCTTACAGCATACTGAAAAGTCAGTCTATTAAGGATAATGACCATTTGTACTATTACACATTATACTATAACACTGTACTACTAACATGGACTGTTTGTATTTAAGGTCTGTCAGTATAAATCACTGTTTTAAGGACTGAAAACTCAGCAGAAATTTTCACAGGTAGGGACTTGACAGACTTGGTAAATTTAGGATATGTTAAAATGTAGTACATATACTTTAATGTAGGAATAGTTACTTGCAGCATTGGGAACAGTGAGTTTTCATTTCGTTCCCATCTTAAATCTAAAGTAGCTCTTTCTTTGTAGTGACCTTGCAGTGCTTGTTCTCTAGTACAACTGAGATGGAGACTGTCCAAATTAGCTTTTTTCAGCAAAGTGCTCTGCATATATGCTGCTTGAAAATTTTGGTTCTTTATCCCACTGGGGTTAGTGTGCAGCTGTAAACCACATGACTTGTATATTGCAGGAACCCGTTAGAAGAACCACTCTTCAGTGGCAGTAACATTTGCCTTTTGGATGAAGAGCTGTGCCTAAATGTATTAGCACTTGCATTGTCCCAAGTGAATGATTTGTATTACAAACATTGCTCCATTTTCCACTCAAAATGTTATTAAAATATCATATGTCTTAGTGAGCAAAACCTAAAAGTGCAGTTGGTAATAAAAATGCCTTTCTCTGTGCATCCCTGTGACTGCATGGTGGACAAGGATGTAGCTCTGTTATGCCCATGGCAACCAGGATTGGAAGCAACAGATGCTCCTGCCACAAGGCAGTGTTTTGTTCTGTGAGACTTAAGTTCATTGCAGTCCTAGAGATTGTTTATATATCTTGAATAGTTAATAGACTGTATTATCTGAATCTTGCCCAAAAACTTTACTTTTGGCTGGTATCACTGCCACTAGCAGAAAACTTCAGTAATTGTTAATGCCTTAGTGAAATAAGAATTCACTAGAGAGTGTGACACTACGGCTCAGTCACTCCCATATTGTATCCATTCAGTGAATGGGTGTTCTCCCAGTATGTGGGGCATCGTTAGATGCAAAGCGGTAATGCTAGGGATATATTTCCAACTGGAAATAACAAATCTCAAAGTTGTAAGACTGATCACACTAAAATTTTTATGCTTGTGTGTGTGTGGTTATTTTTTTTTAATTAAACATTCCATGAAAGACAATTTTGGAGCTTTCTTATTTTCAGTATTGAAGGAAACTTTACTTTCTGTAGTCAAAAGGACTAAATTACCACAATCTGTCTGATGTCCTGTTTAATTTTTTTATGCCACAGTAAAATTTGAATTTTTATTTTCTTCATTATTGGGCTGCAGCATATCTGATAAATAGTTTTGCATCACTTCTGTAGAGGTAGGTTAAACTAAGGGGCATTGAGCAGCTGAACATGCAGCACTCTGGGAGTTATGCAGGGTTACACATGTAAGACTGAGCGAGCCTGCACTTTGCACCTGTTAATTCCCCCCTTCAGGTTGAGAGCTGCCAGGTAACAACCGAAGTAATGATTTGCACTGTGGACCCTGTGCGGGAGTTCTGTCATGCAGCAAGATAACACGTGTGCTGCTCGGATTCCAGGGATGCTACCAGAGCTCCTACTGCTTTCCTTACTGTAGTCATTGACCTTTGGTTGAAGTTAGAGTACCTAAACACTAATCGTACCAAAATTAGAGAGCAAGGATGGTTGAGGCTTGAATTCATCAAAACAACTTTGCCAGGAAGTTGTTGCTTTGTAGGAAGCAACAGTTGTGCATATCTTCTTTCTAATGCACAAATAGTACTGAGGGAAGAATATACTTCAGTTAAATATGGCATGCAAACAGGTAATCAACATTACAGAATAAAAAACACAGCAATGCTTAGATCTAACATGAAAGATTCTATAAGGGAGTAAGAGAAACTTGCTAATGTTCCATGTCAAAGTGTTCTATATGAGTCATCGGAAAGCCAGGTGAGTCCTAGCACTGAACTAGACTCATTCTCGGGTTTCTAGTAGTAGGATAATACTGATAAATAGTTTTGTTAGTTCTGCTGAACTGACTGAAGTTGATAAAAATTAATCTGGATCAGGAGAAATCCCACTCTCATTGCAAGAATAAAGATGGTTGTCACTAATAAATGACTTAAATGTGAGTGGCTAAAACAGATAATGTACACAACTATATCACCATCATGGTCTCAAGTAAACGTGTTTTAGAAAAAGAGGTCAACATACCATAAATCCTCAATGTTTAAAACTGAGTATTTTGTGTGTGCCTTTCCTGTAAAATCCCTACAAGTTAATTGTGCTGTTCTCTTGTAAATTACACTAGTTGATCATGCAACTTAAAACGTATTTGTTTGCTTACTATTTGGTCTGATACAAGTCATTACTTTTGTGCTTAAATTGTCAGTATATTAAATTTCAAAAAATTGCTTTAACCCTGTAGCTGTGTGACTTCAACCTGATTAAGAAACTTATGTGCCTGATTCTAGTCCATGTGGTGCCAGCAATACATGAGATACCCTCAAAGGAACAAGTGTGGGCACCCCAGTCTAACAGAAATGCTGTTTCTGAGCTCTGGCCTCTGCTTTCTTCACCTGTGGTTGAAATACAAAATATGGATTCTGTTCTGCCCTTTCTGGTCATTTCTCTTTTCACAGTTGGTCTGGCCAGTACAAGGACCAGGTTTAAGCCAATGATTGTAGACAGTAGCATTAAATTACTATTAATATATCAAAGATGCCTGGTGCATTTTCTGAAGGGAAATAGGTAAATGTGTTGGTTGGGTTTTATGTTGTTTTTCTTTTTAGTAAAATACAAGTCAGCATCTGTGTCTGCCTCTTTACCCAGGTATCTGAGGAGTACCAGAAATAACATACTCCTGCTTCCTTCCACACAGAGTTTTGCATATAGAAAACAATTTGCTTGCTTAACATTCAAATAAGGATTAATTTGCAATGTTTTAGGCTCTTTACAGAGGTGTTGGATTAGATGACTTTTACAAGTCCCTTCTAACCCTTCTATGACAGCACAAGTACTATAAAAAAATAAAAGTTCCTTTAGCTAGCAGTACAACAGAGAGCATCTAAGAAGGAAAAACAAAAAAAGCTTAACACTTTTTGCCTGAATAACATTGTAATGGACTTAAAAACCGCAAATGTTGAAGCAATATTCTAAGCAACAAGAAGCTCTGTTTAACTATTGCATAGCATGATTTCTGAGAAAACCCATGCTGTGTGTTATTGTAAAGAGTTTTAATGCTGTTACATAGCTGGAAGATTTTTCGAAGTGGGATTATTGAATTAATTTCACCAAACTCTTAGAAACTTTTCACAGTCTGAAAGCTGAAACTTTGCTTTTGATGCACTCACCTGACGTGCTGTTGCTGCAGATAAATGGTAGTGACTGATCTCAGAGCAGTTGGGTGCCGCTCCGAGTTCCTCGGCAGAGCCCTTGTGCCCATCCAAAGTGTTTAAAACCATGGAGCCCTAGAGTGTTGGTTGTGCAGGAGTCTGATGTGAAGGGCTCCCACCGTGGCCCGGTGTCCTGAGAGCATCTGGTGTGTGACACTCTGACTGTAACACTCCAGGTGCTGCCACTAAGGCAGCGGTGGGTGGTGGCATCACTCTGACCCTTCCAGCTCTTTTCAGCTGGGCTTTAAATGTGAACCAAGTTCAGAAGGCAGAGGCCTGAGCATCAGAGACCCCTGCTCGCCTCGGGGCACTGCCACCCTTGGGTGAGACAGTGCAAGACTGGCAGGCTTTGCAGCGGGTTGCAAAATTCCAGGCACACCCTAAAATCTGCAAGTTTTGACCCACAGTCACAGAGCATGGTGATGATGAGCAGCAATTATTGGGAGTGAGAGAGTGGAAGAGAAAAAATAAACCCAAAAACTACTCACAGAGTTAAGTAACACTGGGTATAAAAAGTATCGCCACCATATACAAGACACAGATACGGTCTCTGGCGGTTGAGAAGTCAGTTGTTTTGCTCTGAGGCTGTACAGATGATGCAGAACACATTTGTGGTGTACCAGCTGATAAAATACAATTCCCCTTTCTATTTCTTTTAAAAGAAATATTCAGCAAACTCAAGTGAGCCAATGGGGAACAGGATTGTTCACAGGGCATGGGCACTGCAAGAGCCAGAGCTCATTTTAGCCTCCACTTTGACCTTTTGCTGCATGTGTTGTTTTTCATTTCCTAAGTTAAAAAATGGATGTATCTGTCTGTCTCTTGAAAGTATTGTGATCTGTTTATCCAAAATATTCAAAAAGTGCCAAATTACAAATGGGAATGAGTAGGACACTGTGTTGTTTATGAAAATACCATAAACAGTTTATTAATGGTTCTGATTTATTGCCATGATTTCCTCTTCTGTCCCCCAGAAGTCTTTTTCACACACTAAGTATACAGCAGAGAAAAGGTGAAATCTCATGACAGTTTAAAAAAAAACCACCAGGAGAATGGAGGAAAGGTTAGATTTGGACAGTTTCTGTGAGTTCAGCAGAAGCACAACTACAATTTGCAATAGAGCGGTATCGACTCTACAGAGCAACTGATATCATTCCTTACTGCCAAAAGAAAATGCCAGTGCTACCAAAACCCATTTAATGCCTGCACCTTAGAATCAAAGATACTTTGGCGCATGTGTATGCGTACGTATGCGTGTGCTTGTACAGAGAATTTTTTTTCTTGGATTCTGTGTGCTTTCTATGGGCACTTGCTCATCCTGTCATTTGCCAGAAGTAGCTGGGGGGATACTTTAATCCTGTTTGCTGTTGCAAGACTGTCGAACAGATGATTTCTGATGCTCCAACAACGTGATTGACTTTTCAGAATTTTCCAAGTTTCTGAGCAGAGTCTCTAGCCGCCTTTTGATTTTCTTCTGATCCTCAATGGCACATCCGATTACCACAGACTGAAATTTCTGATCGATGGGTCCTGCTGGCACGTCGGATGTGCATGCACCATAAAGTGACATTAAGCGCATTTTGGCATCTTCCAGATCATCTAGAAGTTTATTGACGATTTCATCAATCATCTTCGTAGCATGCAGTAGGGATTCCTGCTGCTGGGCATTCCGGATGGTTTCTACAGAAACCTCCACAGTGAGGGTTCGGCCCATCAGGCGATTAGCAGTCAAATTAAGTTCTTCTCTCTCACCTAAATCACAACCAATGAAGTACCCTTGGTTACAGGCAAAAACTTTCCTGTGCAAATAGCATCATAAAGACACTCAAACTGCTATTAACTTAGCAATAAACAATGTTTTCTTAAGTAAATGACAATCAACAAGATTTCCAGAAGCTAGAAATGAGCTTTTTGCGTTTGCCTAAGTCCTACTCATTTCACAGAAACCAGCCTTCCTTCTTCTGATTTGCAATGAGGCATTAAGCTCTACTAAAAATGCAAGCAGTGCTTTTCCACTGCTGACACAATGCTTACGGTGTCACATTAAAGCAAAACATGCAGTATCAGGAACCGTTCACTAACAAAACTGGGCTTCCGTGCTACTCTGAAGGAGGGATTTAGACAGTATCACAGAAAGCCATAAAGAGAAAACTAGATATAACAGAAGGCCATGAAAAAAAACCCAGTTTCCTATTTACAGAAAACAGGTTCTTTTCTAAATTATGGACAAAACATATTTGGCATGTAGGCTCTTCAAGAGCCAATAGAGCAGCAATTTAAAGCACCTAATACTAGGTTTAGGGAATATATTTAAAGCCACATATCAAGCAACTATGACAATGAACTTAATCATCAGGTTCTTGCAGGCTGTGCACTTGGTAATGCTCATGCCTGTCCAGTAGTCAGTATCATTAAAATGCAGGGTTTTCGATTATATTAAATTGTCATCATCGTCTCTCCCTCAGCTGAGATGTATTAAGCTTGATTTTGAAAATGTATCAGTGAACCGAGTATGGGCTTTCATATACACAGTAATGACGTTCATGGTAGTCAATCCACCTGAACAGCATGAATTTGGAGTCAGGAAAAGGGGATCTCAGGGTAATGGGTGGCCCTTAACAACCTCAACTGGCTCCAGTGCTGCTGGAATCACACAGAGCTGCGCCCCAAGGGACAGGCTGGTTTGACTTTTGAGTCGGTTTGCGGGTATGGCAAAGCAGCCTCACCTTCACTGATGTGCCTCATATCCTGGCTGTTCTGTATATTGTGGATCATTTCTAGCAGGATTTCTTTCTCTTGTTCCATAGCAGATGCTGCGTCACGGAAAGCCTCTACCCTGTACGTGGTTAAACCAAACAAAATGTTTAGATAATAAAATAGCTGGTCACCTATATAGCTGCCAAGAACTGTTTTTTTAAAACTTTGACTTAAAGAAGTACAGTCATTCCTTAATTATCCATGAGCCAGACTCTCTGATTTCATTACCTTCTCCTGTATCTTCACTATAACTTCAACATAATTTTAAAAAACAAAGAAATGGATGGGCAAAACAAAACAACAGTAATTCAATCAGACTTCAATCTTTTATTTTACTGACAGTGTTGTTCTGTCCTGCTCCACAGTTAATCTGGCTATCCAGAGCCTTAAGGTACTACAGCCACATAGCAGAAGTCCTGTAGTCAATGGGCAGTTATCATCAACTGCTTAATTAAAAGAGAAATGGACCAAGTCACCATCAAGGAACTTGGCAGTGAAGGTGGCAGCTGCAGAGAAGGAGGCAGCCAGGGGTCCTGGCTCCCCATGCTGCCCCCAGACCAGCAGCCCAGAACCCCTGTGATCCACCTGTGAAGCAACAAACATTCCAGAAAACTGAAACGCCGCCTTGTAGCTGAACAGCCCCTTCCACAAAGGAGAAAATCCCAACAAGTGGGTGTGTCTTGGTGACTGGGAGAAGATGCTGGACTGCCTGTCCCCACTGTCACTGAGTGACTCACAAAGGGAAGAAGCTTCTCGGGGGAGCAGCTTCTATTTCTGGACATGCAGAGAAGCATGAAACTCAGTACTTCCTGAAACCAGACCCCTACTCCAGTCCAGTTCACTGTGCTGAAACTCATGTGATGCACTGAGGGCAAGGGGAAAGTCCATCAGAAACTGGTGTCCCTGTAACTGGGTCTCAGCTGTGTGGTCCTGTGCCCAGTGTGCCCTCCATGTGGCACAAGGTACAGACCCAGCTTGCCATGGGCAATGTGAAAATACTGAATAAGAAATCTGAGTTCAGTTCCGTAATTCATGTCTTACACCCTGCCACAGTTTTAAGGAGGGGGCTTTTGCATTCAGCTGAGTAATACGGAAAAGAATGTCTGAGAACTGTAATGCAACACTTTGAAGACCAGGTACAAAAGAGGGAAACATCCACTCCTTTGGCTTTTCCCTGGAGACTCGCCAAGCTGCAACTGGCTGCAAAAGTTGCACCAAACCCATCAACTCTGCATTCCCAGTCCCCAGAGAAAAGCAGAGTATCACATGACCCTGGCTGACTGTTTCAGATGCTTGCAAGGCACAGCTCAGGAGGTCAAGCTGCATCACGAGAATCCATTCATCTGTCCTGAAATGTTTATGAAACCTGGCCAGAAAAGGGGAAACAAACCAAAGTATTGTTAAGTCTCTCAGATGTTCTGCAGTCTTCAACATTACTGGGCACTGCCTCTTCAGGTGAGGGTGTATCTCTTGAGACAGGCACAGAGCAGCTGCTCCTTCCTCACAGGATTTCTGAGGACAGGTAACTTCAGAAAAACAGCAGTAAGAGAAAGAGGGTTAAAGAAGGCAGAAGAATGGGAGCATCTGAGGATATAAATAGTCACACTTCACTTGCAGCCAGTTCACAAAATGATTCTGTTTTACAAAACATTTAGCCTAATTTAGTCAGTGAAAGCACAGGCTTCAGGCTTTTCCTTTAATATTCATTCTGAGGAGGAGTGGGAAAAGCTAATGCAATGCAAATTCTTGCTGAGAGCAAATGCTTTTAATTATTATTTTGGACTGGTTAGTAAGAGCAATGAGGCAGGTGGAGTAATTTCGTACTTCAGATGTCTGCACTTTATAATTCAGCAAGTGTAGCAATATTTCATAATGCCTTGAGATCCCTTTAAAAAATAGTATTTTCACAATTGAAAAAATGTGTTGTGGTTTCCGGAAAGTTGTAAATAAAAATTTTAAAATACAGATTTTCAACTTAAATAGTGTTTTTAAATCAGATTCTGTATATCATGGTACGGAATTAAAAACTGAAGTTCTGCCTTCAGCAGATAGGTTAATCTGTGATTTCCACAGGCTTTTCTGGGTCCTAAGAAGAATGTGGAAAAACTGCATTGCAGAGATGAATCCTGAATTGGTAGAGTTCTGAAGAGAGTGCCTGAAATATCACTGCTTTGGAAAGCTAACTTTATATGTGAGGTAGGACCTAAAAGCCAAATTAACAGAATTAATGTTGCATACTGAAAAAAAACCCAAACGTATAGTTTACCAACTAGAACTCTGACTTATATTAATTTACAGAAAGTTTCATAACCAAATCTTAAGAACTATTCTATTTTCAATAATTTCTTCTTCAGAACTATTTTTAACAGTTTTTCAACTGCAATATAGAGTGCCACACAGCAACAGGATGGGGTCATTTCAGAACAGTGCTCTAGTGGGAGAAATACCAAACAAAAAAAGGAAACCACATACACCAACCGCAGGAAAACAATGCTACGACGATGTTGAGGGCTTTACCAAAGCAAGAGACCCACCACAGCCTCACTCTGTTGCACTGCCTTGGCTTGTACTGAGGACTCTGCCTGTCCCCATGCTGGGGTGAGTCCTGCTGGCACCACAGCTACAGGCCAGGAGAGACCCTGTCCTGGCAGGGACTGCACACCTTTCCCTCCTTACTTGCTGCAAGAGTGTCAGGACCATACCTTGCATTCAGCTTTCAAAACTTCTTTCCTGAAGTGTGTCTTAACTTCACAGACTTCTGTAAATCTTTACTTCCTTTTTGTGGGGCACCCAATTAAAAAAAAAAAGGTTGGAAGAAATAAACTTCTAGCAGAGGTGACTGCTGTAGGAAAGGGTGGAAAAACAAGTCTCAAAAAAACAACCAACCAAAGAATGGAAAGCACAGAAAAGAGAATACAAAATACTCATATTTATGCCCAGCTATCAATTATTTCAATGCAGCAGCATGGTCTTTTTCTAAGAGATGAAAACATCCACTCATATTTTTACTAGGAATGCATTTGTCACTTTGAACATCAACTAAATAGTTCATCCATTACCTAAGACTGAAAACCACATTCCTTACTTCTGATCTTCCCAAGAGCGATTAGCTGTGCAGTGCCTTTCTTTGCTACATACCATTTATATGAGCAGAGCATTCCCCTGAGGAACAGGTGGATGAGCCTGTGCTTTTGTTTCCAGATGAGAAACTCGACACCTGCTTTCTTAGGACAGCTGAAATAACTCTGTCCTTTAGACCACTGACTGACTTAAACAGCTCTCTATTAAAGCCCATGTGCTGGAGGTACAGATAAGTTTTCAAAGGAATTAAGAAACATCCGAAGGTGGAGCTGCTTTTTCCATGAAACAGAGCTGAGTACACCAGACAGAGATGAAGGGGGTTTCACCCTGAGATCCTCAGGTGCTTCAGCTTAGTGTCCATTCCCAGGTGAGCAGCCCCATGAACATGGAAATGAACAGGAGGAGGAATATGCTTGATCTGAAGAACAAAATAAAAAGTACCAAGATTCAAAAAAACTCAAATAGAAATCTCATGTATCATCACACCTAGAACTACGTGTTCACTTAAGCACCAGAACACAGTGACTCATACACAAGAGACTCTGGTCCCTCTTCCAGCTGCTCTCGAGGTACCTTGGCACCCAGAGCAACACAAAGGTCCAAGCCCTTACGAGGGGCAAATGTGCCCCTCTTGCCGCCCCTGGATGGGGCGCTTGCTCCCGGGCAGACAAATTAATTCCCCTTCCCTGCTCACTTTCCCAACAGAAGAAAGGCCCTCTGCAAACACCTATCAGGGAGGTACAGAAATATCCCATTACTGTTAGAAAAGCTCTCATAGTGAAGGGAAAGGGAGAAAAAGGAAGTCTGTTCAATCTGGAGCATTTTACAGTGGCCACAAAGGGAAAGAGGGAAGATTTAGATTAGATATTAGGAAGAAATTCTTCACTGTCAGGATGCTGAGGCACTGGAACAGGTTGCCCAGAGAGATACTGTGGACTTTCCATTCTCGGAGGTGTTCAAGGCCAAGCCAGATGGGGCTCTTGAGCCGCCTGGTCTAGTGGAAGGCTGTTCTTGACCACGGCAGGGGGGTTGGAACTAGATGATCTTTGAGGCTGCTCCCAACCCAACCCATTCTTTGATTCTGTGATTTCCAAAGGGATGAGAGCTGCTTCAGGGTTTGGCTGACCTTAAGCAACTTGAGAATTGAGGATTGTCAAGGAGTTTAATTAAAGGCTGTAGTTCCCTTTGACAAATTTTCACTTATTATATTTACAGGCAACATCTCGAGGGTCTATAGTCAAACCAAACCAGCTGGAGAATTAAGATGTTTGGAAGCTTTTCCTCCTGTCTTTCACATAACTCTGAAATGAGGCATGTTGATTAGTTGTGCATGGAAAAAAACATAAGACTTGAGTGACTTTTATCAAATTAGTTTGACTTTTTGTGACTATTTTGCATTTAGAACGATGTCTGTTTGAAAAACCCCCGGCAAACTTGAAAGTTTAATTGGGAGTTTAATTTCTGGCTAATCAAACTGTCTGCTTTGTTTCAGAGTCACTCAGCAAATTTAAAACACATTTTTGCATATTCCTATGCTCATTTTGTGATTACATATTCATCTTACACTAGACTTCCATGTGAGCAACGAGACTTGTTTGCAGACTGTGATTTTGTTTAGTCAAATTCAGAGACGTCTCTGAAGTGCTTCAAGGAGATTTAATCAAGCTAAGTGAAAGGCTAATATAACAGCACATCAAGTCCACTCCTGAATAATGCAAAGTAATGCAGGCAGAAAGGGGAAAATGCAACTCCTGCATCCCACAGAGCTCTTTTAATTACAGGAAAGTCGTGGAAACATTCTGGGTGGTTCTGTGAAAGTCGCTGATCAATACGCAGCTTTAATGAAGGAAAGGGTGTGTTGAAACAGTACCAGAGGAGGTGAATCAGTGGCATCCTGCACATCCATCCACCTCAGAAAGGCCACTGTGTAATTAAACAGAGCTGAGAGGACAAGGAATATGATTAGGAATCATCTCTCATGAGGCCAAACTGGGAAAAAAGTTAAATGGTATTATTTATGGAACGTCAAGTTTTCATGCAGAAAAAGACAGGACATGTCTTGGCACAACGATTAAATTCACACAGCATTTGCAGTAACTTCAGAAAAATACACCTAATCCACAGAATACGATGCTGTTCACATCATAGTTACAGGATTTAATACACGTCAGAGGGGAGGTGGACATAAACACAGGTAACAACATCCATAGCCAAACCCTGAAGTGCAAAGGGAGCTTTGGAAGACACGAAGCCTCAAGCCAGCATTCAGCACTGCAGCTGAATGCCAGAGCCCGAAAGACACCACGTTTTATCCTCGGGTTTGCTGCATCTTACAAAACACCTGCCCGACAGATGCGGGACAGGGGCGACATCCGCGATCCACCGCGGGCTCCTACACTGCCTGCCAGAGACTCCCCAGACCGCGAAGGGTAATAAATACGAAGCAGCCCTTGGCGCTTTCTCTGAAAAACGTCTATTTGCATACATTCACATTTTCGCGTTATTTCCAGGCCACTTTAGCTGCCCTTAGAGCAGCAGCTCCCGTATTAAAGCTTTACCCGCGATGCAGGAGGGCCCTTTTGCTCTCGGATCGCTCAGGATACCTCACTGCCCCGCTCAGGAATCCTCAGCTCCCCGGCTCAGGAATCCTCAGCTCCCAGGGTCAGGAATCCTCACTGCCCCGCTCAGGAATCCTCAGCTTCCGAGCTCAGTTTCACCTCCCCGGCTCAGGATCCCTAACTGCCCCGCTCGGGATCCCTCACTGTCCCCGCTCACTCCCCTCACTGCCCCGCTCGGCAGCGCTGCCGGCTCCGGCCCCCTCCCATCGCCCCACCTGAGCTCCAGCTGGTCCAGGTTCTCGAGTAGGCGGCTGGAGCGGTCGGCCATGGAGGTGGAGCGGTAGAAGCGGCCCCGGAGCTGCCCTCCCGACTGCTGCTGCTGCTGCTGCTGCTGCTGCTGCTGAGACTGCGGCTGCTGCTGCGCCCCCTCGCTGGCCCTGGCGCTGATCCTGGCCTGGGCCATC
>VXAU01000970.1:54469-73329 GCA_013399695.1 Formicarius rufipectus | reverse complement strand
ACCCGCACAGTAAAGAGATTCGTCCTCATCTTCAGCTGGAACTCCTGTGAATCAGTTTCTACCTGTTGCTCTCTGGCTCCATCCTCCTGACGCCCATCCTTTTAGGTACATTGATGAGGTCCCCTCTCAGTCGTCTCATGCTGAGCAAGCGCATCTCCCTCAGCCTTTCCTGGTACGAGAGATCCTCCAGTCCCTTGATCATCTTTAGTAGCTCTTGCTGGACCCGCTCCAGGAGCTCCGTGTCTCCCACATCTCTGCCCCGGTCCGACTGTGGGATGGCCCAGCAGGACAGCCCGGCAGTGAACATGGAAGGTGTCCGGCAGAGCTCATCAGCGAGCAGGAGGACAGACGGGCCACGCGTGAGATGAGACCTGCCGTGGGATGAGTGTTCCCTGTTATCACCAACACCAACCCTTCCCCAGGTGTGCCACACGTGTGGCACCTTTGCACAGCCACCACCCGTCCTGAGACATATGTAGCATCTCTGCACAGCCACCTTGCAGTCTGACATACGGCAGCCTTGTGGTGCCTCTGCTTCTCCCTGCAGTCTTCCTGGGCACAGACAGACTCCAGGCCACCCACTCTGGTCCCCCTCGTGACTAAAGCAGCAAAACTTGGACCAGGCAAAAGCAGCATGAACTCCAGCTCTTGCTAAATCAGAAGCTATGGGAGGAATAATGAGGTTTCCAAGCCCTATATTAACTTTGATTGTGATGGGAGCTCAAATGTCAGTATGAAGATTTGCCTTCCAGAACTGATCCGTATGGTTGGTTCATTGGTTTGCTCTTTCATTAAACAAGAAAACCCACAGCCACTCAACGGTTATTTTTATATAAAGCTATAAAAAAGTGAGCTACAAAACTGAAAACAGCTGAAAAAGCAAGATACAGGAGGAGAAAAAATGAAGAAGGGCTTTAAAAATCCAGCAGCTTTGTGACGGGAGAGAAAAGTTGAACCAGGAACAGCTCTTACTGCAAGCAGAACCCGAACAGCATTCCTAAAAAAAAAAAAAAAAAATAGAAACTGCTACTGACAGCATATCTTTTTCTTGCCAACTCTAAGAGTCCCTTGACTACCTGCAGAAAAGAAGCTGTTCCACCAGCTGGTTTTGTCCAGGATTATACAAAAAGACTTACTGGAAAGGAAAGTGTTTTATGTTCTTTTTCTGTGCCAGAAAGAAAAGATACATCTATTTAATAGTGGCCAAGCTAGTGGATCTACATCTAGCAATGACTTGTTCCAGGTACGTGTTTAACTTGACTATATGAAATGGCACTTTCTCTCTCAAAAGCACCAGCAATTCAAGTCACACACAGGCTTTACATGCCCCTACTGTATTTAAAAAGGAATTTGCTTATCCCAAACCTCCAGGTTTGGGTAAATACCCCATGGCTCTAACAGATCAATTTTTGGCACCCAGCTAAGAGGGATTTTGTTGCACAGGGATACTGTTTTGTATGCTTATCCTGCTGTGATTCAAAATAGCTGTTTTCTCAGGCTCGTCCATTCTGAATGATATCATGTCCCGAGTACTCTCGTTAAATTAATTGCCCGAGCTTTCTTTGGTTTACGTGGTTGGATAAGCAAGGCTCCTGTCCTGTGAGCTCATGGAAATAACTTAATTTGAACAATTGTTCCATCCATCTCTCTACAGTCTTTATGGAAGATAATTAAAACCCATTTCCCACCCTAAACAGAAACCATTAGTAGCCATTTGCAGTCAGTTTGCAGTCATTTATTTCCTGGGATCCTTCAGTTCTTCCCATGTCAATTTATTTATCATCAATTAGATTGGATTTAAAAAGAAGAAATCAAAGTAGGTGAGCAGCTCTGAACACTTTTTTTCCTGGCACAGGGTTTAATTCCACACAGGTAGAAGCTGCAGTGAAACACAGGCAAGCTGTATGTGTTCAAACAAATCACCTTTGACTTAACCCTCTTTAACAGCAAAACAACATTTTACCCTAGAAGCAAGAATAGCAACAACTGTGGAAACAAAATGCAAGTTTAAAAACAAAAATGGTCTTCCAGGACAGGCCTTGACTTTACTGCCTGTGAAAATCTGGAGGTTTTCCCACTAAGAAACTTGGAAGGACTTTGAAAACTTTTTTTTTTAATTTTTTTTTTTTTCTGTCTAGAATGGTAGATTGCCTCCATCCCCTCTATTTCTTACTGAGGTAAGTAAAGGGACAATTGTCACATTTTCCAAAATAACAGCTGGTTGGGCTGGAAAGATGGGATTCCATCTCCAGAGGAGGGAGAATGACTCACAGCTGAATTTGGGAGAATTTTGGGGACACAAAAGGCAGGAATTGGGTCCTTCAGGGCCACAAGGCAATGGGAGGAGGAAGGGCCCTCACGTCTGAAACAAAGCACATGCATTTCACACCCCTCCTTGCCATCCGTGGTGAAGCATAGTCAGGACTGCTGGTGATGCCACACCAATGTCCTGCTCTCCTCATGTTCTCCACAGCTGTGTTCACGTGAAGCGCTGCACAGCCCTGCTCTGGCTATGGGCACCAGCAAGAACAACATGAGGAGAGAGTGTGTATATCATCGTTCCTGCATTCCTGTCTCAGCGGCCAAACCTCTGGCTGTTTCCTTGTTTAACCTACAGTGTCCTGAAAAATGGGTGCTGCTTGTGAAACAGAGCAATGTACAGACGGCTCATTCACGCTCACAAAGTCCCTTGAGGCTGCAGAAAGAGCAACTTTCCCAGGTCTCAGACATCTCACGTATTTGTAGAAGTTCCAGAGCCAAGAGATGACTTACCTACACTAAAAGCATTGCAAATTGTCATGCTGTTGAATAGCACCTTAATTCCAGCTTTGCCTTATTCCAAACCCTGATAAATACCTTGTCACATACCCTGACGCTTATACATGAGCTGTCATGGAACAGGATCAAAGAGAAAGTCCACACCCAAGAAATGCCATGCAGTTATTTTCCTGCCTTCCCCTACAGGAACTTAATCGTTTCAAGCTGAAAGATGGGAAATTTAGGTTAGATATAGGGAAGAAATTCTTCCCTGTGAGGGTAGTGAAGCACTAGAACAGGTTGCCCAGAGAAGCTGTGGATGCCCCATCTCTGGAGTGTTCAAGGTCAGGGTGGATGGGGCTCTGAGCAACCTGGTCTAATGGGAGGTGTCCCTGTCCATGGCAGGGGAGTTAGAAATAGATGATCTTTAATGTCTCTTCCAACCCAAACCATTCTATGATTCTGTTAAGAGCCTTCTTTGTACACAGGTGTTAGGGAAACACAGCAGTTCCCATGCACAACATACAGACATGGCTTGGACCATGCAACCAAACCCAGCTTGCAGTCTGCTTAGCACTGTAACAATAGCAATAAAGATGGGCCAACCTGGGTTTTCAGGGGCTATTTTCAATCAAAATACATCTGCTGTCACAGTAGGCTGCCTCTTCTTCATATATGCTGAACCTCTGCTACTGTGTCATTACTGCTGTTGTTACCCATGCTAATTAAAACTAGCCCTGGGTTTGCCTGTACACACTGCAGTCGCTAGGCAAGCCCCAGGGTCCCAAGCCTGTCAGAAGTCTGAATGAAGTCCTCTGTCTCAGGAGCAATCTGAGAGCTGCTATGACCATTTTGGGGCATGTAGCAGTTCATTCTCACTAGAGAAAAGTCACCTAATAAATGAGCCAGTGAGTTCTATACAGCTGCAGACGCTCGGGCGATTGACAGTGGAGCTCTGAGCAAAAAAACTAAAGGGAAGGACTGTCAAGAAATTACGATACTGCAGTGGACTTGCAGAGATTTACCAAAGGGGAGGACCTTGAGAAATTAGGATACTGCAGTGAACTTGCAGAATATTTAAAAAGGAACTTTACATTCAATTTCCACATATGCACAGCTTTGCCATTCAAGTGCACATTCAGCATTGAGAAAATTTGCCATAAATTTTCTGACTTGTTTACATCTACTTTTAGAATATCTCAGACCATATCAACTGACCCAGATTGTTACTATTAAGCTCCAAACCACTTGAATTAAGAAATTCTACAGGAAACTTGAAGGGGCTTAGAAGTGCCAAAGGAAAATGCAGATGCAGACTTTCATAAAGCTGCTTAGCTGGAAAGAATTGCCAGAAAGTATCTTTGTGCTAATGTCAGCCCATTTTTCTGAATTCATTTTGAAACAATTCATCGTTCCTCACCTCCTTCCAATTTACAGCAGTCACTGTAAACATAACCAGGACAGTGCGAGCAGATGATAGAACACTTTCCTTTTAAGAGAGACGATGGCATAACTTCATACCTCTATAAACTTCACTATATTTGGTAAAGATTTGGTGAAGGTCTGCATTCTGTGACCACTATGGGAACAGTGGTGGTCATTTCTGTACACACTGAAGAGCTAAGAAAATTAATCCACCACCCAAAAAATACATTCAAAGCAAGCAGCTTACAGGAAGCTCATTTTAAAAAAATATTATCAGCAGAAGTAATGAGGCAGGCATAACACTTCAGTGCTCCAGTGACTTTTATTTGGTATCTCACTTTGTCTCTGAATATGACCAAAAAATGGATTCTGTTTGATAAGAAAGAATGTGGCACACAAAGCACCAAAGAGGTAAGAGCTTTATACCAATCTCAACTTGTCACAGTTTTCAGTTTTGTAAAATTTAATGCATGCACCATACAGAAATTAAGAGCATTAAAATAAATAGCTGTTGGTTGTCAGGTGCAGACAAGACTTTTTCCTCATTAAATACAAAAATGCACTACTGAATTACTTTAGACAAATGAAGGGTGAATTCAGACATCACCACAAAAGCAAAATCTCTTAAAAGGGGCAGGACAAATCACTTTTAGTACAAATGTAAAGGATGCTGGGCAAGCTCCTTTGAACAGACAAGTTGTGCTTGTAAACGCAAGCAAATCTTTCAGCATATGCAGAACAAACCTCAAAAATTTCAGCCAGTTAAACAAGACTCACCAGCCAAAACCATTAAATTCTGAAACACATTTGCAAGACACCTTTTCCAGCTGAAGAACAAGGTGTTCAACCACAAGATGTTGGTGAGTAACAAGTCCCATGTCTGTACATGCAGTGTTTTAAGAATACAATTTTCTCTGCTCTTCTGGAAACAGAAGTATCACAAGCCTTTCATGGCACAAAACTTCACAAGGAAAAATTTCAGAGTTAAGACAGAACCCCAAAGATACTAAGGCAAATGAGGGCTAATTTCAAGATGTTGCTAATTTTGAAGACTACCATTACCATAAAAAGAATACAGCAACTAGAACTCTGTTGTTTTTTTAATAAAAGCCAAAGCAGCAGTGGCTGGGATTTGCTACATATTTTGGTAAGCAGATGTTGAGGCCAATACAATGTGTTTAATAACTGGAGCTTCAAGTATTAAGAATGTGTGTACACAGGGGTTTTTGTCTGTTTCCTTTTTTGTGGTTTTTTTTTTTTTTTTTTTTTTTTTTTTTTTTGTATTTGTTTTTGTTTTTATGCAACCAGTTAAGTCATTGCCCATCAGGTATGAGCAAACTTTACATTTATGACAGAATAAAATGTTATTAGAACTAAAGCATATAATCAAATTCTGACATAGCAGACTCTGGAGAAGACCATCTACCCAGGTTTTAAACATTGTTGAGCCAAAGCTCAAAGTTCTCAAGCTGCAACACCTTTACATGTGAAAGGAATTTGCAACTTTAGTATCTACATAGAAAAAAAACCTGCCCAAAAGCCTCTGTACTTTGGACTGAGATGCTTTTGAGGATGAAAATTGTTTTCTGTTTCATTCCACCCTTTAAGAGAAGCCATTGCTGTGAAAAATTCTGGAACTTATTTAGCTTGAGTCAATAGCTAAAGGGAACTCAAAATCTTTCCAAACAGGGTTGCTTCAGCTGCAGGATGAACTACACACCTGTATCTGACCAGGAATACAATTAATTTGAGACTGAGAGTTGGAAAACAAGCAGCAGACACAAGGGGAAAACATTTCAGAGGCCCCATTTACTCTGTAACACTTGGATGGCAGAGTCAAATGCATTCTAAGTGTTCAAAATATATTCTGTCATTTGAACAGTTTCTTCAAGCTGCATGATTGCTAATGAGCACTGAGATACTTCACTGGATTATTCATTAATTCTACTTGTTTCAGCAACAGCAATTGTACCAGAATCATAACTGAAAATAAACCAGTGCCAGTCCTCCAGCTTTGGACAAACAGCTGCAATTATTCTGACTCTGGAATAGTGAAAAAAATGCAGCCTTCCTCATGTTTTACTTGACACAAGAAGTATTTGTTTGCATAATAAATATTTAGGGACACAATAGGTAGGAGCAAACTCACAGGGCAAAGAATAACAAAAGAAGAATTAAACTGGCATTTTATTACATTGAGATTTCTTACTGACGGACAGCAATCATTAACTGAAGTATAACAGGCGGGTAAAGCTGGACAGTTTGCATAGGTATTTTTAAACAAATAAAAAAAAGAGATGACACAGACAATTTAAAACACAGAAATAATTTCACTTAAAATAAAGATAGTACAAAAATAATTAACACACATTAATTTATCCAAGGCCACCTCTTCATGAACAGAAGGGAGCAAAGACCAAGTATATAGGAATTCTCTCAAATATATTCCAAACAGAAACTAGGAAGCTTATTTAGTTTCTGTATACCTAAAAAGTTGTTCCTGCTTTACATCAGGAAGAGGAACTGAACTTGTCAAACTTTAAGCCATCAAATCCAACACTTTACCATGCCACTACTGAAAAACTGAACACATTCATAAAAACAAAGCTGGCAAACTACCTGTACAGCCTGTGGTCCCGACTCGGACATTTGTAACAAACAGGGCAGAGACAAAATTATGGTCTATGAAGTGAGACTGGCCACAGGCAAGAGTTAGGCCATATGTTCAACATAAACCTGGGATCTAAGCTTCTCTTTATAACATGATTAGGCATTAGGCAAATCTGAGATAACTGGAGTTTACTGTTTTTATCTGTTGCAAGGACCACATGAAAAAGTAAATACAGACAATGAAATTTTGTGACAGAAAAATTAAATACAAGAACCAATTAAAAAAACAAACCCAAAAGAACAACCAGGAACCCCAAAATATCTAGTAAGGCCAGCCTACTAATTAGGCAACAACTTATACTGCTAGATGGAGAGACTTAGTGATCATCTGTTAGAAATGAATATGCAAAGGCTTAAAAATTAATTTTTATCATATGCAACATATTGCATTGGATATAAATAAACTCCAGCTGTTCATCAGTATGACAGAGGACATCAGATTATAAATCTAACAATTCCAGAAACAGATGTGTTTTTGAAGTGGTATTTATGAACCCTTGTACATAGATGAACAAGCTTCCATTTTTGTGAGCAGTTCTGATGACACGGTGTTAGTATACTGAAGTATCTTCATTTACATTTCCTCAAGGCTCCTCTTGATAGCTTCTTGCAATTCTACATCTTGCCCTGTAAAAATAATAATAAAAAAAGATTATAATCTCAAACTGTAGGTCATAACTAGTCATAAACACAACTACCTTAATACTAGTACATAAAGCAACAAATTACTTCTGTGGGCAATGTCAGGAGAGAGCAAAAAGTCCCAGAGAAACAGATGAAAATATATTCCCTCCTGTTTTATGCTGTCTTTTCAACACTTCAAAATATCCAAAACACCTCTACAACTGTCCACTGTACTAACTAGGGGCAGCCCAATGATTACTTTAAGAGCATAATGGAACTATGTATTCAGTGGTCAAAATAACAGCAAGTTTAGAACCAATGTGCATGCACCAACAAAAATAAATAAAACATGAAAACACACAGAGAGAAGAACAAGCACGGAGGTTTTAGTATTTTCATTCCAGTTTCTTATCCATAGGTATTCCTTTACCTACACTCTGACTTGGCACCCCTGCTGTCACTCTTAGTAGGAAGCCCAGACAAGTAGAGAGAAAGTCACTATCAATAGTAAGAATAATGTGCATCACAGCTGTAACGTTTTTGATAGTGGGGGAGAAGACTGCATTGTAATGACCTGACTTGTTAACAACCTCTTCTATACAACTTTTATGATACTCAAAAAAGAAAGTATGATTTTGCACTACATTTATGTAGTTTTGGGCACTAATTTTTTGGTGCTAGTGGATTAGACATCGAAAGTTACACAAGGTGGGTATGAACAGCAAATATTAAAATCAACAGTATAGTTGAATGAATTAAAGCAGCTTTCAGACACACTGCCATTTTTGAATTATTCATCTGCTTTTGGAGGATACAAGCACATCCTATGATAAAAGGCTATTCTTAGGACAAAAGAAACAGAATTAAAAAAATTTAGGTGTTGTTGGGCTGTTTTATGTAAGGCTGAGATTTAGAACAGAGATTGTATCAATGAATTCTCTTTCATGTCAGCAGAACCACATTCATGCACCTGGACCTTCCTGTAAAATCCAGTACAACTGATAAGAGTTTTGGAAAGAAAAATATTACAAGGCTGCAGAAACAAAAATAATTTTGAAATCAAAATAAAACAGAAAACCATTTGCAGACAGCTACTTGCACTTAAATATGTTGTCACTCCGCCAATAAAACTGTGCAAAAATCCAGAATCGGGTCCAAACTCAGCTGACTCAGCTGAAGCCAGACTGCTGCAGCATCAGGACCTCCTGTATGCACCAAATCCACTGCTATCCCTGTACTAGGGGGCCCTGAGTGCACCTTTCAGTGCTGGAGATGAACACCAGAGATTTAACAACAGTATTTAGTAGGAGTTGGTAAAACTTGGAACTGAATTTTGTCACTGAGCTTGCACAATTCTTTCCTTTTTTTTATTAGTTTTATTTCCCTCAAGTGGATGGGCAGAATCAAGCCTTTAAACAATAAATTATTTTAAAGTGCACTGTGGTCTGTCACCAGAAATTCATTACTATGTTGTATGAATACCACCTGTAAGCACAACAGCAAAAGGATGAAAACAGTTTCAAGTCAGGTAAGATCAGATGAGAACAGACAGATGTACTGCTGAGTCAAGCTTCTGCATAAATCTGCAGCTCTTTTAGGAGACCAGAGTGCTTTATTGACATAAGATATCTAATGTTGAAATATTTATTCAGAACCAACTATTTAGTCAGTAGTTCTACTGTGAGACAACACAGTCATATTACACCGGCACAAAGTGAGCTCAATCAAAGCTTGAGTTACAAAATACCCTGTCGTGCCCCAGTGAAATAGATTTTGAGTCTGCTGGCATACTTTTCCTTTATAACTCAGCATAGTGTTCTTCACTACTCAAGATTGTCCAGCACAGTTTAGACAGTATTCCTAAGAGATCACTTTTGCTCAAACTGATTGTAAGCTTAGCTGCTGTATCTTCCAAAATTAGCAGTGCTCCTGAACACAGAAAAGTAAAAATTAACAGACCTTCCTGTTTGTTTATTTCTTCTAAGCTCCTCTTCATTGTCAGTTTCATGTCTTCATCCTCTTCGCTGTCTGAACCTTAAATGCACAAAAAAACATAAATTACACAGTGCTTCTAATAAAAGACATTAACAGACTCTCTTGCATTTCTCTTACTGTAACAACAGTGAAAGTTAGATTTGACGAGTACACCTGTTATGAACTAAAATATCAAGATAAAAATACATTCTAGTGTAGTTTAAGACAGCAACTCAAGATATATTTTTTTCAGTTTCCTTCTTCTTCTTCTCCCCAAAATCTACAGACAGTCTGCTTCAATTTTATATTATTTTAAAGCAGTAACAAGAATTAAGAGGTGCAGAAGCTACTGTGTCTACTGCGTTTGGGTGTGTTTTTTTGGGTTCCTTTTAGTATTCAGTTATTAATAAACACCATTACTCACTTTGTATAAAATGTATCAGGGATTTAATTATGGGAAGAAGTACTGTAGCGTTGTCTCTGCCTACACATGACTGGAGCTGTATTTTGTTGCCCAAATACTGCATTTTAACAATGGAGTGCTAAAAATCAACTGAGCAGTGGAATTCAGCAGATGCTGCTGAAGTCTCATAGAAGCAGAAAGTTGATACACTTAAATTAATCTGCTAATTCATCACAACCCAGCTCAGCCAAAACTCCACAACCTTTCCCTTTCTTAATAACATTGTTCACAAGGCTGGTTTCCAGCTCCAGAATGACAGCTCTATTTTGAAGTGTCTAGCAGGGATTTGTATACCCTAGGAAGGAATGGTGGGGGGTTTTATTTTGGTTTAGGTTTTTGTTTGGTTGTGTTTTGTTTGTTTGTTTGGTTTCAGTTTGTTTTTTGTTGTTTTTTTTTCCATTGAACAGAGCCTCAGTAAAATACAGGTTAAAAAATAAGGCAATGAGTCACGTTATATATTCATTCTCCTGCTACAGGCTATTGCTATTTTGGGAGATGGTCTCTGTAATGAGGTCTTACAGTATTAGCAGTCAACCAGGTCTCCTGCAGTCATACCAACAGAAGCACTTCCCTTGAATTCATCACATTTGTTAGTACACCAATATACTTCTGATTACATTAACCAGCAAAGAACATTCCGATATGGCCATCTAACTTACTGACTGTGTGACTTCTGGCATTTTAAATTACCCAACTTAGGTATTTGAAATGTCCAGGTGCATTTTTCACAATTTGTTTTCAAACCTCTGACATAACCTGTTTGAGCAGCGATGTTGCTCACTTTCCCAGTTCCAGGAATACAACCTTCAACAGCTGGTGTCAAACAGTGATCAGCAGCCCAAAAAGATGCCAGAAATAGATGGATATACGGTGCAGTTAAAATGGTCCCTCTCTAGTCACTTCACACACTGACTGTGTACCCTATTTGAAGCTGCCTACTATTTCTGGGCAGAATAAATATTATTTTTTACATCACCCTCCAAAGCCAACAAAGAAAAAGAAAAATCCATACAACCACCCAAGAAAAGCAGTCATTACAATTACTAATGAAAGAAAAAGTGCCAAGCAAAAGGCTTTTCACAAGTGGCCTCTCCCTCATTACCCATCCTTTTAATCTTCCAGTCTGGCAGACATCTCAGACTGCTCCAAAAGGATTTATACCTGTTAGAAGTGGAACAGTTGAAGCAATCCCTCCCTAACTCATTACTTGGCATATGTCCATATATCCACTTGACATAAGGACACTTCCAGAGATGGGGCATCCACAACATCTCTGGGCAACGTGTTAAAGTGCCACTACCCTCTGAGTAAATAATTTCTTTGTAACATCTAACCTAAATATTCCATCTTTTAGTTTAAAACCATTCCCCCATGTCCTATAACTACTTGCCTATGTAAAAGGTCCCTCTCCCTCTTTTTAAAAAGTCCTCTTTAAGTATTGGAAGGCTGCAATGTACTCTCCCTGGAGCCTTCTCTTCTCCAGACTGAACAACCCCAAGTCACTTAGTCTGTCGCTGTAGAAGTGTCCAGCCCTCTGACCATCTTGGGACAGCACTCAAGGTGGGGTCTCACAAGAGCAGAGCAGCAGGGAGAGCATCATCTCTCTTGACCTACTCACACTGCGCCAACAGGACACTGTTGGCCTTCTGGGTTGCCAGCACACACTGTGGGCTCATGTCCAGCTTTTCATCCACAAGAACCTCCAGTCCTTCTCCACAGGGCCACTGTCAATGAGATCTTCTCCCAGTCTGTGCTATTTGCACATGGACTTCTTGAACTTCATGAGGTTCTTATGGGCCTACTTATCAAGTTTGTCCAGGTCCCTCTGGATGGCATCTGTCCTTCTGGTGTGTCATCTGCAAATTTGCTGAGGGTGCTCTCAATCTCACTATCTGAGTGACTGATGAAGATACTGAAGTAGGCACTGGTTCCAAGCAGAGATTTGAGGGACACTACTCAGCACTGGCCTCCCCAGACAGGAGCCATTGACTACAACTCTGGCTGCATCCATCCAGCCAATTCCTTATCCACTGGAAAGTCCAAACTCAAATCCATGTCTCTCCAATTTGGAGATAGGGATGTCATGTGGGACTGTGTCAAAGCCTTCCAGAAGCCTACACAGATGACATCATACAGTCTTTCCTTGTCGACCACTGCAGTTGCTCCATCATAAAAGGCCATCAGACTGGTCAGGCAATGTCATAGAACAGCAGAGGTTAGAACCTCTGGAGGTCAAGCTCAAGCAGGATCACCTCAGGTGGCTACCCAGGACTATGTCCAGACAGCTTCTGAGTATTACGAAAAGGACACTGTAGTGAGGAGTGCCAAATTTGTTCGTTATGATGTTACTGAGAAGAGTGAAAGGATCACCTCCCTCAACCTGCTGGCAACAATCCTCCTTATGCAGCCAAAGGTACTGCTGGCCTTCTGAGCCAGCAGAGCACACTGCCTGCTCATAGTGAACTTGGTGCCCACTAGGATGCTCAGGTTCTTTCCTGAAAAGCCGTTTCCCAGCTGGTCGACCACTGACCAGCACATAATTGATGCTTAGGGCTGTTCCTCTCCAGGTGCAGAAATTTGCACTTCCCTTTGCTGAACTTCCTGAGATTCCTGTCAGCTCATTTCTCCCTGTCAAGGTTCCTCTGGATGGCAGCACAAGCCCCTGGTGTATGAACTGCCACTCCCAATTTTTGTGTGATCAACAGACCTGCTGTAGGGACACTGCCCCACCACCTAGGTTGTTAATGGACATTAAACAGGACCAGATGCAGTACCCCCCTGCAGTACACAGCTGGTTCCTGACTCCCATCTGAACTTACCATGTTCCAGGTCTGGCTGTTCAGCCAGTTTTCAATCCACCTCAGTTTTCTAAACCAGACCACACTTCATCAGTGTATACTCCTGGTACTGCTGGCATCTTCTGATGATGAATGTTTAATTTTTAGAAATCAGACATGTCCTGTCTCTAGTTCAAATGCTCAGCACATGCTCCTAACTCCTCTGGGGTCAGAGGAAAAGCAGTTGTCCAGTTTCAGAGCCAAGAGATCTCAAGATAGAACCTCTCCTCCAGTACATTTTGTTAAATGACCATAAGATAACAACCTCAGACCACACCTATTGTCTCCAAAGAAATCCTACTGCTCACTATTGTCCTCACATACTGACATATTCCTAGCGGAACAGTGAGAAAACAGGAAGGCAAACTCTGGAGGAATATAGAGTTCACAGATTAGAAAGATTAACCCTTCAGATGGGAGCAAATGCAGTGATTTTTTTGACATTTTGTGAGTCTCTCACAGAAACCTCTTTTGGGAAGAGACTGGTAACACTCACAGAATGCAAGCGCCACCCACTGTCCCGCCATTGAAGCGCCACAGCTTCACTGTGGATTAGTTGCCCACACAGCTCAGGGTAACTTCCTGCTATATCTGATTCTCTTCTTTTGCAACCTCCCCAGCTACCACCATCCCTTTAATAACTTCCATCAGGGTTACCAGCTGCTCTGTCTCACCAGGGACTTGATTTCCCTTCCCCTGCCTTCATCCTGTTCCCTTGCTTCCTGTCTACTTCATTGTGCAATTTCACATCTCACTTCCACTTTTCTCTCCTGCAATGCTCCTTCTCTTAGTGTTTCAGTAACTCCCAATCACCTACCTCTTTCCCATTCCCAATGTACAGTGGTATTCACATCACACTTAACTCACTGTCTCTCCAAGCACTGACCCTTTTTCTTTTACAGCAGGTATCTGGAGTTTTAGTGCTCCTTTAAGGATACCATTTTTTACCTCATTCAGGATCCCAGTTAACTATTTAGCCAAGAAGTTAAGATCAGTATCCCATCCTTACCTTTGTTAGCAATCACATTTGGCATGTGCAACCACTCTGCCTTTAAAATACTCCTCTAGAATCCTTTCCTTCATTCCTTCTTTAGTATGACTCTAGAGGACTCTCCCCACATACTACTCCCCAATACTTACTGCTGTAATCTCTGTTTTTTCATTAAGGTAACACCATCAGTAAATGCAAATACAGCTACTCCCTGCTGAGGGTTCACCATCACACACACAAGACCTCTCTTCACTCTGCGTCTCTCTCCCTACAGATGCTCACTCAGATGTTCATTCAAGTGCAGCACAACTAAAAATAAAACTCTCAATCCTCCACTCTCCTTCAATTACATTTCTTGGAAACTGTGGCCAATAACATGATGGTCACTCACAGTTTCATTTAACCTTCATCTTAAACACCTCTTTCAAATTCACAATCAGATTAAACTAAACCGTGAGGATTTTTTGGTGTGATCTGAGTGGTGAGGTCTTCCCACTTCATCCACTTGGCTACAATTATTGTTCAGACTCATCATCTTAGGTCTCAATACATTGCCTTCTTCCTAGGGCATATACATACATTCAAAGATGCACACGAGAGATGCCACTGACATACCAAAGGCAATAGTAACTTCCTGTTGTGGCTGAACACAAGATTACAATTGAAGGGTGGCTTTCTTATCACTCTCTACTGCAACAGACTGTCTACTGTAATAAAGGAATAGAGTCTTACTAGAGTAACTACAACTCATTCCTCGTGCATCACACTGCACATGCTCAGGCCCTTCACATTCAGCTTCTTTGGGAAGTGGAGGTTGGAGGCTCTGATCTATCTTTAGTCTTTTGCAGTCTGTGTTAACTGAACATTTGTAAAAAGGAGACCAGGGGCAGATGTATTCATATCAGACCTCAAAACCCATGAAACGTTTGACTATGGAGAAAGCAAGCAACTATTCTCAATGTCTTCTATAAATTAATTCTTAGATACTCTTAAATTCTTTTCTTGGCTGTATGTAAGGCAAGAGTTTTTTGGGGTAGTGGGAGCTAGGAAGCTTATCAGCATTTATCAAAATGAAGTGAAATCCCACTCTGCCAAATACAAAAACTCACAGATGCCGCATTTGGTAATATTTAAACACTTCAGGCAACAGTAGCAGATTGAAGATGCAGGCTGACAACTCCACTTGAGAACAGTGGAAACGTACCTCATGGGTCGGTGAAAGAGAGCCAGTGACTATTTGGCAGATGACATACTACATCAGTACACCTCTGATTTTGACATGCTCATGAGACAGACTGGCTCTTCAAAAGAAAGGACAAGAAATACTCAAAAAAATTTCTCTTCTTATTAAAAAGGGTCTTTTTTACATTAGAGCTCAGTCACTAAAAGATCTCATTAGAATATGACTGTGAAAAATACAGTTAAGCTAAAGCTATCAACTTATCAAAAAATAACTTGTCAGCCAAGAAGCTGTGGCATTTGTGCCAATGCATATGGAGGGCTATGACAACACCTAACCTTACCATCAGCTTTGCCTTCAATGTTGTTCCCTGCTCATTAAAAGTATAAGCTGCAATTTCAAGACATGGGATATCGTCAAGACATAGACAATGGAATACTGGTCTTTTTCTGCATGCTACAGACTTTGTTAAAAAAGGAGACATTGAAAACTCTTCTGCCTTCTGCAAACCACTTGATTAACATACAAGAAGCTCCCATCGTATCTTGTGCCTTCAGCATAAAAGCAGAAATGTTCTGCATTTATGAACTCAGGTTTAAGAGCAGAAAAGAACAAATAAGAATATATCTCTTACCTAATCTTTTCACACCTAAAGGAAATTCATGCATCTGCTACAGCCAAGAGTCTTCTAAAGTAACATACAGTTGATAACCTGTTGCAACATATGCAGGAACTTTTGGTTTTATTTATTTGTTTTTAAATGAATGCATGCACCACAGTTCCCATAGAGGTTCTGCTGACATGCTAAAATTGTCAACAAGATGCACTTGTTGGATTGCCACATCCAGCTGCTCAGAAGCTAATGATAGCTCTGTGAAGGTGATTCAGGGAAAACAGCCTTTTCATTTTGAAGCTCATCCAATACCAACAACAGTCTTATATTTTTCAACATGGTTCTCTGTCATAAGAGTTTCTAACTTAATTCTCCCTCCAGAATAATACCCACAGGCCTGAGAAAGCCACAAAGCAAACAATTCTTGTTGTATTTCCTTATACTCAGCTGCATTTCTGTAACGGGCCAACAAGTTATACCAGCCTATGATACATTGCACAACTTTCCATCTCAACCCTTCAATACTGGTCTTACCACACTAAGATGTACAAAGGATAGCTGATGCTGCTGAGCCACATGCTGTGTGTACTATATGGTGGCTTTATCTTTTTAAAGACAAACTTGGTAAACCTGTGGTAACAACATCATTCCACCATGCAGTGAATATAGGCCTGTTACTAAAAGTGAATTTTCTGATATTCTGTTTTAATACAGGAAGAGGAGACAAAGGCAGCTCTTGCTGTCTGAGTCCCCCTCTGCTGGCAAAGACTGAAAAAGGGGACCAAGGATAGCTCAAGACATTTCTGTTCCTTACAAGTTTGCTAGACAATGCCAACAGCCAAAGGAATGATGTGCCATGTCATCAGTTTTCAGCTCAAAGGTATTTTTTCTTATAGTGACCACACCCATAACTTAAGTGATAAGCACAATGATGAGCCAGCCAGCATTAAGATTTGTAGCCTCTGAGTAGTGCCAATCACCGTAACAGTAAATGAAATATTAACATAGCAAAGGACATTGAAAGAAGGGTTAAATTAGGAAGCTTCTGAGAATAAGACCAATATAAAAAAAATAAAAAAACTTGAGTGTAACACACACAGAAATGGGTTTGATCAAAGTCATCACCTCTGAGCCAGTATATGCTGGTGAAAAAAGCTGTACCAGCAAAACTACCTGGGCAGGGAGCCAGAGTACCCTTATATAGCAGTCATTCTCCTCTCCTCACCATCTCATATTGTTAAGTTGCACAACAAACTGTACAAGAAAAGAAACCTATAGAGCTAAATCAATTGCTTGCAAGTTACAGTTCCCTTCCAATTCCTCCTCCCATAAAATATGCAAAGTCTGCAAAGCAAAACAGGTGCCCATATTAATATCCAGTTATACAGCTATAATGACATTAGAAGACATCTATCAATCAAGAAATTTCAATATACTCTACAAAGAAAACATTTGTACAGGGAATGCAGTAATGCACAGAATCACAGAGTGGTTTGAATTGGAAGGGACCTTAAAGATCATCTAAGTTCTAATTCCCCTGCCAAGGGCAGGGACACCTTCCACTACACCAGGTTGCTCAAAGCCCCATCCAACCTGGCCTTGAACACTTTCAGGGATGAGGCATTCACAGCTTCCCTGGACAACCACCACTCAGTGCTTCACCATCCTCACAGTAAAGAATTTCTTCGTAGTACCTATTTCAAACATACCCTCTTTCAGTTTAAAACCATTCCCCCTTGTCCTATCACTCTGTGTCCTCCCTACCCTGTCCATAGGCTGAAGTTAGGTCACCCAAAGCAATCTCTTCTCCAGGCTGAAGAACTCCAACCCTCTCAGCCTTTCCTCTAGAAGAGGTGCTCCAGCCCTCTGATCATCTTTGTGACCTCCTCTGGACTCACTTGAATAGGTCAATGCCCTTCCTATGCCAGGGACCCCAGAGCTGGATGTTCCAGGTGAGGCCTCAGGAGCATGGAGTACAGGGGCAGAATCCCTTCCACGACCTGCTGGCCACACTTCTTGTAATGCAGCCCAGGATACACTTGCCTTTCTGGGTTGAGAGTGCACACTACCAGCTCATGTCCAGTTGTTCATCCACCAGAACTCCCCCTAGTCCTTCTCAGTAGAGATGTTGCAATTCATCCCTTAGCCTGTACTGATACCAGAGGGTGTGCAGCTTTATGGATAACTCCTCCCTCTTGAGAAAGTGAACTGTACTAATGTAAATGACAATTCTGTAATTAACTATGCCAAGAAATTTTACTGGTGCGGCTACTTCTGGCTGGGAATCTTATCTGCATAATCCAGCTGAAAAATGCAGGTCAGCAAATGCCTGGGGTGGCCAGAAAACTTAATAAGCACCTCTTCTGTATCAAAAGCACATAAATCAATTCCAGCTCATCATAAATAATTTTTTTCAGGAACCTATTTCATCATCCTATCTGTCTTTTTCTCTTTACTCAATCAATGCCAATTTTACCTTCAGAACTACCACTCCACTTTAATCTTTCTGGTAGAACAGCAGTACCATGTGTTAGCTTTCATAAACCTTTATCAAGAGTAGTAGTGTAGTTTTTCAGAAAACAGTTTATGGCTAATTCCGGAACAGCTTTCTGTAATACGCCCTCAATTTACAATCCCCCCAAAATAAAACAAGAAGCCAGGAAAAGCAATAACATGCCTACAGAGAACTGTCAAGTCTTCTAGAAAAATACCAAAATATTTTAAAATACTGACAAGTATTAAAACTCAGCTCTGGTATCCTTTGAATGAAAATGAGCTTGCCCAATCATCTTTGATCCTATATATAAAATCAATGTGATCATTTTAGCATGGTTATCTTCACTGAATGTTGACTCACACAATTATCAAATGATAGCAAGTAGCCAGGAGGATAATCAACAGTTAAAATAGGCAGAAATATTTTGAAAAATAATGATGCTGTAGCAGGGTCACATTTGTTTCGGACCCAGAACAAATCAAGTTAAGGAGATTTGAGTACAAATTGACAAATACATAAGAGTGCTCTAAAGATGTGGGAATGGATTAAGAATATAACTGATAATACCTTGAAATGATTAAGAATGTAACTGATAACACCTGGAAATGATGCAGAATGTAACTGATAAGACCTTGAACTGATGCTTTAATATTGTGTAAAATGTATGTTTACCTTTGCCATGTATGTCCCCCTCTGGAATCCATGTTTCCCCTTCCCAGAATCCCTTTGTGCCGCTTCCTAGATACCATGTGCCCTTCCCAGAGAGCCCCTTCGGCATTCCAAGACCATCTCTCTCTCTCTCTCTCTCTCTCTCTCTCTCTCTCCCTCT
>VXAU01000970.1:28090-54304 GCA_013399695.1 Formicarius rufipectus | reverse complement strand
CCCCCTCCCTCCCTCCCTCCCCAAGCTGGTGTGGTGTCTTTGTCCTTCGCCCAGGGCTCTGGCACCACGTGGCCGGGGGGGGAACCAGGGGAGAGCACCCCCGCCCCCTCTCCTAGATGCATGGACTAAAATCATAGCCTAGGAGCCTAAATTCATATCGTTGTGATCATCCCACCACCCAACACACCAACGAGGCTTCATCACCCCATATATCCAACCAGGATATAAAGAGTTTATCTTTTAACTAGAAACTTTTCAGACTCAAACAACAGTTTGTCTCCTGCTACAATAAAAATCACAGGGATGACAGAGTTTGTTATGTTGAATAAAAATGCTTAATTAAGTCTGGTTTCAAAACCTATCGGATTTTATGATCTATATTTCATTGAAATTCCAGTACAGTACAAGAAGCATCAAGCAACAGCTTGTGTTATCAGCATAAGGGTTTGATTCTTTTATTGGAAAGAACTATCACTTTACTAGAAGGATTGTGTTTAATGTTTACTTTCTACCTTTTGCAGTATCTGAAATGCTGTTGAGCAAGGCACAGAGCATGTCTCCTTCTAAGTGGTGAGGATTTAGGACGCAAGCGGACCGTTGGGTCATCTTAAATTGGTTTTCCAGTTCCAGAAAGCTTTTGTCTCCAGAAAGTACAGTGAAAGGAATTTGCTTGGGCAGGTGCTTATCCAAACGACCAGCCTGCAGAGAAACAAATGACAAGTGCCGAGCTGAGATCATGTTTTATTCTTGTGGCATTTGGCTAGCTCTGGACAAGCAAGGTTTTCACTGGAAAGCTTTCTACAGCAATTTACTCCTGCTTTTATGATCCAAGCCATGTTATACCACTGCGAAAGGTACCATTTCAACAATTTGATCCTGCATTTCTTTTCTCCGTACAACAGGAGATATAGGCAATGGCTAACAGAACTAATTCCTAAAAAGCAGCACTTTAGAATAATCTCCTCATAAAACAAGTCATCTGTGCAGAGCATTTTAAGAATAACAATGTGACATACCACTTTTGTTGCAAAATGTGCTTATATAATTAGACACTAGTAGTTTTACCTAACTGATAAAGTATTACATGGCATCAAGCTACACCAACGGCTGTTTAGATTAGATATTATGAAATTTTTTTCACTGAAAGGTTTGTCAAGCATTGTAACAGGCTGCCCAGGGAAGTGGTGAAGTCACCATCCCTGGAAGATTTAAAAATATATGTGGGTATGGCACTTGAGGACATGGTGTAATGGTGAACACGGTGGTAGTGCTGGGTTCATGGCTGGACTTGATGATATTGAAGGTCTTTTCCAACCTTAATGATTCTATGATTCTACATAAAAAGCATGAGTACCTATGGTATCTCAGGTTCCTGTCCTTCACTTGCATATTCTCAACCTTGCCAAAGACCAAGGTCTATTGAATAGAGGCACTGCTTTTTGTCAACTCAACAGGGTGTGTGAAATGGGCACCCATTCAACTCCCTTGTAACAATGGCCCATCATTTGGGCTACCTGAAGAGAGAGGCAGAAGTTAAATTTCTCTCTTAAACAGAAACTGTAAGAATTTTAAGTTTTGTTATTCTTTGACCATGAACCGGCCCCTCTCTCCTCCACAGCAGACTGATGTCCTGTTTGGGCTAACATTTAAATCACTTCTCAACTGTCTCTCTCCACGCAATCCAGTGACAGGTTTATCATTCTTTACAGTGGACACAGAGGTCTCATGAAAAGAATCTAAGAATCTCATCTGCAATTAGTACTTAAGACCAATGGCAGATATCATTTGCCACTCTTCTCTGAGTACAGAGACATAGCAGTAAAGAGTGTGCTCTAACTTACATGAAGACAGAGAGCAAAGTCTGCTGCTTCTCTTCTGGTACCACAACGTGGATGAAGAAAGAAACATCCAATCCTCTTCAGATAATTGTAAACTTGGCACTGCACTGGAGGCTTCCAGTTGCTGTATCCACCTAAACAGTCAAGAGGAACAGAATTAACAATAAAAACAAACAAACAAGAGCAACATGGGCAAAAGTCATCTCTATGAATTAAAAATACAAGAAAGCAAACCCAAAGAAATCCGTCTTTAAAGGCAGAATTTATTTTTATCAATGTGAAAGCTAAAAAACCCAAACATATAACCAAAATCCCCCCAACCTCCTCGTTCGCCATTTAGAAAGTAAAAATGAGAAAAACCCAGTAGCTAGCCTGATACTACTCATTCAATTTTGTATGATTTTTTTCCTTCTAATACTGAAAAACTTATCTTCTAGATATGATGTGCTTTTAGACACAAGGATCTGGTTTTTTTCCAGTTTGCAGCAATTATGGTTAATGTGCAGAAGCAGAGGAGCTCTGGGAACATAGCATAAGTCACAGAACTGCTTCTCTTAAAGAAACCTGTACTACAGGAGTTATAGAGTCATCATATGCTATACCTGCCTGAGACATCATATGTCAGAACTCCTCAAAAAGAAAGTCCAAGAACTGGAGCAACAGCTGAAACAAATGTTAGAGTTCTACTAAACCCCTGAATGCAGTCAAGCATAAGCTAAAGGAGGCTATAACTGGGGGAAAAAAGTACAGGAATTTTCTCAATAGTACCCTAAAACTGTAGTTACTGGCTGGGAAAATAACTGCATAATAAAGATGAGCTGGGTTACGGGTCTTGCTACAGACAAAAACAATACCAGGCTGAAACAAGTAACAAGGAAAAGGAAAGAAGCAGTAAGTCTTTCAGGAAGAGAGGGAAAACCAGAGCTTGCAGTTACTACGACACCCTAAGAAGGCAAGCAAATGAAAGGACAATTTTAAGAGAGCAACTAAGAATTTCGTAACATTCTCAACTGCTAAGAAAAAAATGGGTCTGCAACAGGGAGGAAAAAATGTTGCTTCATGTGCCAGATGATAAGAGTGGCTGGATGTAAGAAAGGATTTTGAATGGAAAATAAAAGCATTGATGGTACTTCACGTGAGAACATGGGAAATTACGGCTCAAGTACACAGGCTGCAGAGGATGGTGTATGCCAGGAGGGTCAACCCCAGTCCAACAAAGAAAAGCATTCCTCAGTATGTATCTCCTGGGTATTTTTCACCCCTTTCAGCGTAATGTCAAGAAGAAGGTATCAAAAATTAATTCAAAGATAAAGATTTCTTAAGGGTCTATACAGAAATTATTTAGTGCTATCTGTCCATGAGAAAAAAGATGCTATTTGCAACTTTTTCTAATCTGTTGTGACAGCCTCAGTCACTGCTATTTGGGAAAGACTTGTTATCACCAAATCTGTTTTTTGGCTGTATAAATGTACAACATAAGCATTTGACCAGGACAGCTGAAAACAATGACAGAACTGTATTTACTCTGTTTGTTAGCCCACAAATGGATGAAGACAAGAGAGCATCTGAAGACAGAAACCATACAGAGTCTGAACAATACAACAGAAGAACTTAAAGAAAAGCTAAGGCTGTAGTAGGAAGTGGAATAACAGAAATAATTCAGATGTATCATATGAAAATAAAAAAATCAAAAATGTTGTTTGGCAAACACAGGAAAAAATGGAAGAGATGTGGATATTGCTATATTTTCACAGGCTAAATAAACAAGACTAGCATGCTCCAATTAACTACGCAAACCATTATTATGAAAGGGTATCTAAACAACAAATCTAGAAGTGCTTGGGAGCCTTAGTGCTCCCAGGCTCCAAAACAATATAGTTGACACTAATAAACTCCTAAATTCTTCTTTTCTTCCATATTGTCCAATACGAATATGGCCCATTTTAATCACAAGTGACTCTCTAACTTGTTTTCAGTTCAAGTGCTTCAGGGGCCATTCCCAATCAGGACTCATTCTGCAGTGTGTGTGCAACAAACCTGTCTGGAAGTAAGAAATGGAGAGATGCTGACATGGGCTGTGCTGTGCCATCAGGCACCTGGGTTTGGAACACCTCTGGGGACAGTCTTAACTAGCACAGATGTACCTTTGATTGAGAGTATTGTATTAATAGAAGTTCCTAGCAACAGGCTAATAACACTAACATTGTACTATAATTATTTCTCCTTAAGTCAGAGAAGAGAAATTTCTGCCAATACAGTTCAGATATCTCTGGGTTCAACCAACTTTCTTACTGAATCAAAACCGCATTTTAAAATTGAAAAATAATAACAGCACAGAAGACCTTGTCATAACAAACAAACTGAAGTCAATTAATGCCAAACTAGTTTCAAGTAAATTAGATATAATAACAAAGTATGACTGAAAGCCAACGTCTCTGAATTCACATGGGGAAAGTTTGGCATAGCTGTAAAAAATTTTTCATTATTAAGCAAGTCTTTATAACGGATGACCTTTAAGGTCCATTCCAGCCCCATAACAATCTATGCTTCTATTACATAAAGACTCAAAACCATGATTTTTTGTGGCTTGCATGTGCAATGGAATGTTGTTATAGAAAGGCCAAAGGCTAGGTAAGGACAATACAGGTAGTGACACAGAAGTAATGCCTGAGTAAAACACAAAACTCAGGAGCATAACCTGCTTTAACAGGGCAGACCAGAAGATTCATCCCCAGAATTCCTAACAACCAGATATTAGATTACAGGTCCAGGAGCACAGATGACTGTTTGAATAACCAACACTTTATATTAACAGCCATACTTGCTCTGCCTTCATCAGCTAACAGGAAAATCTGTTTCTAAGAGGAAAAAAAAAAAAAAAGAAAAAGTGATCCAGGCATCAACAGGCCTTTCTGTCCAACCTGAGCAGCATGACAACTCTCAGCTTCCAGGATGTTCTTGATTATTTTTTAAAGGGAGATATAATCAAAAACACTAAGCAAAGAAGTGCAATGCAATGCTGTTTACAAAGTGTAAAGCATACCTGACAATTCCTGCAAGTCTGTAAGAATTGATGCCTAAGGATTTTAGTGTGTATTTTATAGGTTTTCATAGTTACATAAGTTGAGCAAGTTTTAAATTTCTCACATTTTAGGTGGTATTTAGAAGTTACTGAACACTTTCTCACACATTCCTGAAATTCTGTTAGACACACATTAGCAAGGACACCCTGTTTTGAAGAACACCTGCAAGAACTCCAACTGAGACAGTAAGACAGCTTGCAGTCAAAACAGGAGAGTCAGCTTAGCGCTCTTGGAGGGGATCCAAGGGGCAGTTCTGAGGAGTTTTGAGGGTGGGCACCAGGGGAAAATGGTATCACAGGTTGGTTATAGATATCAAATACGTTAGTTACTGGAAGTTATAAAAACTGTAACATCTGACTGATGCAGGTGTACTTTTGCTGTGCACCTCAGAAGCTTCTAATAAAGAGCTACTTTATCTATCTATCTACACTAATGTTGTTTTGAAAGCTTTTTGCAGAATTTAGGCATCAGGATGATGCCTGTTCCAGGCAGTAAATTCTTTGAAAACATCCCTTATCTAGACTTTACTGAAGAATTCAATGTACCACAGGGAAAGTAATTATAAAGGCAGATACAGAGGAAACCAGTAGAAAAAGCACAAGGTGAACATGAAGTTGCTTCAAAAGCAGTCAGGTAAGTAGAAGTATCAAGGTAAAGGGATGCTATTGGCAGACCTTGCAAAACAGCATGATCTCTAATGTCCCTTTCAACCCAAACCATTCTGTGAAATGCATGACAATGTGAGTTCCATCAATCACCTTGTACTAGAGTAAATTAAGAAAGTCTAAGAATGCAAAATCATGTCTTCTAAAAGTAAAAAGGCAGTGCATTATGAGAAGGACTTGGGAGTTCAGATAAACTCTGAGTATTATGGCTGTACTGATAATTATGAAAATCTAATATGATACAGCTTAACTAAGTTCATCAGGGAAGCCAGAATTCCGCAACAATATTCTACAAGGAATATTAAGAGTAGTGGAGGTAAAATCTGAGTTCAAAAACTTCAAGAACAATTCTGTTATATTGTGCCTGTGACACTGCAACCTAAGTAGCCCTAGTGGCTGTTTGCTCCTGTTCTTCATTCTCTCAGATTCAAGGAATCTCTGTTCAAGTATGTGTGTAGAGTTTTTATCTTCCTATGTCCTTCACACACTTTTTACCTTGAAAGCCCCAGACAAATGTCCCTTGGTTCAGGTTAGCTGGCAGCTGTGTGAAAAAGTTTCCCCAGTTGTCCAGATCCACCAACACAATGTGAGTCATGGTACTTAAGTAGTCAAGATCAGGAAGATCACCATCTATCAGTGGGATAAAATGAACACATTTAAAATTCACCTGACTTTCTGCTCAACCAACATACATCAACTTAAGAAACACTTTTGAAAATTCATGTATTCAACTGTTATGTATGCGAAGTTAGAAAACATGATCCTATTTGGCAACTGCATAGATTTTAAAATCAACTGAATTAGTACTTAATAACACAAAAATCAGAAAAAAAATTTGGAATCTGGCTGTATGATGGTGTAGAGCTGGACAGTTTTGTGGTAAGAATAGAGAGCTTGTTGTCCTGCACCAAGACATTTTAATATTCAACTGTGCACCCCCAATTATGGCGGCCTCTGCGACATTCAGTTGATTACATGCATAAAAGCACATAAAACATATGTACTTTTTGCTGTACATCTAACATAAATGCCAACCTCTTAATCAAAAGTTTTATGACACCACTAGTAAATAAGACACACTTTCAACTTCTGAGCACACGGTACACTTTTGGCATACTCAACGTCATTCTTAGAAACGATCACGAACTTATAAAAAATTGCATTCTCAAGGTAAAAAACAATACATACTGAGAATATAAATTCTCAACTGATACTGCCTTTTGGTAAGCAAAGAAAACTGAGAAGATGGTGATGTAATAGGACTGCCCACACAAAGCACCACGAGGATCATGAATATACAAAGAAAGCAAGTTTCCCTTGAATAGGTATTATAAATCACTTTAAGATTTCTAGGTACTGGATCTCTAACTGGGATCCTTGATTGCCCTCTTCCTTTTAACACCAAATTATGCTCCAAACTAATCTGAAAACTAAATGTTTCAGTCTTGAGACTGCCATTGAAACAGAGTGCATTAGAGACAATATTTTTCTGATGTTGAAAGACATTTTCTACATACTTTCACTATGTTCCTCAGAGTGTGCTGAATCCTCATTATTTTCTTTCCTTCCCTCTATTGGTTTCTGCAGAGGAGACAATTGTGGTCTGTCCTGAGTTTTGGATGGAGATGCTTGTAATTGTAGCCTGTGAGGTTTGCTGACCACACAAGCCCCACTTGCTGTGAACTTGAATACTGTGTTTTCTGACTCTGATGGAAGACTCGATAGATCAGGTTTCTGCATGACACAGTGTTTCATGTGATAGTGCTGATGTGCGCTGGTAAGGTCACTGAAGTTTTTGTTGCATGCAGCACATCTAATGACATACATCTCTCCCTTAGGTGTCAGTGATGTGTGACTCTTCAGATGACTCTTCAAATCAGCAATATTCTGTGCTGTTGCAGAACAGAAGCAGCATCGAAACCATAAGTTTCCTTTTTCCAGCATGGTTTTCTGACAGTTCTCATAATCGTTCCTCCTGTTTATTTTGGAGACATAAGTTGTCCGGCAACCACAAGTTAAAAGGTCTCCTTGTTCGACTGGGAGGAAGTCCTCCTCTTTTTTTATTGATACTTCCACCTGCTCAGGCACAAATGTATAGTCCATGCTATGAATCTCCTTATAATGGATTAGAAATTCTTCTTCTGTGTTGAAGAAGAGATGACCACAAAGGCCACAGAAGTATTTAGTCTGTGCCTCCTGATTATGATGCTCTTGGAAGTGCCGCTCTAGTGTTTCTACTTTCCGAAAGTGATTTCTGCATAAGCCACAGGAGTACCTGTGAAACGAATGGCTTTCTAAGGACATGCAATGTTGTTTAACACTGTCTTCAGACTCAAACATCTCCTCACAGATGCGGCACTGCCACTGTCCTGTAACAGAACTTCTTTCAGGAGAGAGTTCCATAGGGCTAGGGATGCGGTCTTTATCGTCACCTGCAGAAGTGCATGCTGCGTCAGAAGCAGATGGCATTGGCTCGTCTTCTGCAACTTCCTGCTCATAATAGTAACTATGTCCACCATGAAATTCAGTTACGTGTCCCATAATATCCTCTTCTCTAAAATCTACAGAGCATGCTCTGCACCAGAGAAGAAAATTAGTCAAATGTGCTCCCCCATGGAATCGACTCATATGGAGGCGGATAATGCTTGAGTTTTCAGCCAGCTTTCCGCACACAGCACACTTGTGACAGATCCGATTTGCTGATAAAATGTGCTTTTCTACTGACTCTTCTGTAAAAAACTTTCGAAGGCATTCACAAAACCAGGCTTTTACTTTGCAAGCACTACCCTGACTTTGGTTTGCCACATTATCTTCATTGTTATCTTTTAAGTCACTCTTCCGTTTTGGAGGACTAGACCCCATTTTACTGGTAGACTCATTGGAAGTCAAATGTCTTTTTAGCAGTGGTCTTGATCGATCCACAATATGGCACAAATGAGACTGATTTTTAAGTTTCCCATTGATATGACAGAACATCAAGATGGACTCTTCCACTGTAGTAAAAACTCTAACATCATGTTGAGTGGTTTGTTTATGTTGGGTTATCTGATTCTTATCAGCAAACAGTTCATCACAGTTCTCACAGTGACCTTTTGTTTTAAATACCTCTGCAACTTGGGAGATGCTTTTCTTTGACAGTGCTACAGGCCCGGAATTATGACAACGTGTTCTAGAATGGATTAAAAAACATCAAGAGGTTATATCATAACCAGAAACGTTTTTAAACTTTTTGATGTACTTAAAAATATTACCTAGTAGCTATAGCAATCAGCGTGTGAACACAGTGTCCTCTGCATACTTTAACCCACCTAGTGGTATTCTGATGAAACCATGCAATGTATATCTAGTCTCTGCACTTTAGAGAGAATTAGGTGTTTATTTCCAAAGCCAGAACTTGGATTGCGCATGTTGTTGACCCTGTATTTTCAAAATCAAATACTATCAACTAAGAAATAGTGGAACAGAGGTCAAGTCCTCTTGTTCCGTTACAGAAAATATGAAAAGGATCCTGCCATTGATCAGCATTCTACAGTGTGGAGTAGAAAACATAAAAGGAGGCAGGCTTTTGATTATTCACTCAGGAAGTCAACATTCAGATGCCCCTACCTGCCTGGAAATCCACTAGTACCACTAAAAACAAGTCTGCCTATCTGTCATTGATCTGTGGATGTTCACATTATAAAGACAGCTGTCTTTCACAAACCTGAAATGAGCTGTTAATTCCATATGCGAGCGTAGTATCTTGTAGCAGGATATACACTTCACTTGGAAGGGGACCTCTTTGCACAGAGATATCAAAAGGTTCTTTGCATATGATGGAAAAGGTAGAGGATGGCCAGACTTCATTTCATCTATAAAATGGAATGGTAGAAAGTGCAACCACACATTAGAATTATTTGATAGTATTTCAGCTCTCTGATGACATAGGTACCATTGTTAGGTGTTTATCACAGGGTTCAGAAAGCAAGTTACAATGTGTCAGCTGACCCACAGGAACTGTGCTATGCAAGCTAGAACTAAAGACTGAATTTTTAAAAGTTTGTAGCAATCTCATATCTGAATCTGTTTGCATCTCGCTTTATCACACTTCGTGACTTGACTCTACTTTCCTTTTTCTCCTTCTACAACAGCAGGTCAGATGTCTTTTTTAGGAAGCTTTGTATTGACCCTTTTTCCCTCCATTTATCACCATCCGTCTACTCTTACCACATATAATTTTAAGGCATAGAGTGTTAATAAAAAAAAAGGCATGCAATTCATTTAACAAATTCCCACATACTCTGTCCATATCTCTTTCCCATCCTTTGTTAATTCTTAAATTTTTAGATGCAGGACTTTGAACAATAAAGTACATGCTACATATCTAATTTCAGGTAACCAGCAGAATAAAAAAATTTTATTGAAAAGAGAATTGGAAATGGCTAATGGACTATATGTTGTTCATGTTTTGCATATTAGGAGGCTAATTCACTTTGATTTTTATGTTTAGAAAAATGTGATGACCAGCAGGCAGTAATCTGAGCTTATGCCTTTCAACAAACTTCACTGACAGATCGGAGACCATGCTGATAATTATTAATCATGAAGACCTACCAATGCAAAGGAAAAACTGGAGCACTCCAGTTTTTGTTCTGAGCTAAGCACTATACACCTCTAAAGGAAAAACTACTAAGTTGTTCTTTTAATATTTTCAAAGCAATAGCTCACCAGTAATCTTCTTTAAAACCTATGACCTGAATTTAAAAGCATCTGCAGTCATTGCATTCAGAATTAATACCCTATTTGAGAACAAAAGTACATTAATCTTCAATACATAAGAGAACATATAACCATGCAGCTGACTGTCACTTCCATGAAGATGGCAGTACTGACTCAAGCCACAGGAAGATTCCTTCAAAGCCTGTCTTTTCTGTACACTTCCTGCAGCCACTCTAGGGGAGGGCAGAAGTCAAAGATATAGTTATGAAGATGAGAAATTATTATACCAATCCTTTTGGCCACATAGGCTTATCCTGAAAATTACAATTATCTAAACCACGGTTACTTCCTGTATAAGAAGTCAACTCCATTGATATATCAGCTGTTTAGCTGACATTAAAGTAAAAGCTTCAATGCCTATTTCTTATGTTAGAAGTAAAAAGTCAGTGCAGCTATGATGACCATTAAACCTGTTTTCAAGCCCATGATCTGAGAGATATTTTCTGTGGACTCTTTTAGTGTGGTTCAGGATGTTACCAGCTCACAACACAACAAGTATCTCAGCCTTCAGCAGCAATGCAGCCAGTGCAAGCCATCAGACTAGCAGCACTGTCCCAACTAAGCAGGCTAAATTTGCAATTATATGAAGAAATTGTCACAGGTCTTTGTCACCAGCAGTGACAAGGACACCAACAAAAAAATTAGCCCCCAAGGAGACTACAGACAGTATGGTAAGGAGAAGCAACTCCACAGCCAGTCTGACTGGAATTGAAAAAGAAAGTTATGTGTTTTCATCTAAGTCTCTATCAACATGCTAAATGCAAACTTATTTAGGGTAGTAGTAACACTGAGTCACGGGAGATTTAGAAGTTTGTATCAGAGACCTGACAGTGTCACATTACAGTAAGTGTGATTGAGGAATCGTTTCTACACAAGAACATGAATTTCAAAGCATCACATTTAAGACCTTAAAAGAAAAACAAGAATTCATTAAAAACAAACTTTAAAACCTTAATATTTTGTACAGAGAAGAAAAATGTAAGTCAATTCACATCATAATGATGAATTATCAATAGAAAATAAAAGCAGTACACTTAGTAGCAACATACCACTCAATTCAGAAACCTGGAGGGAGTGGTTCTTTCCTGACATATGCAGCAAACACTCTTCGCTTTTTGTGAAAAGGAGGAAGCAGTCTGGGCATGCAAAACACTGAATATGCTGTGGAGGGAGACCTTTTTTATGCCCATCATTTTCATTTAGCTGGAAGAGAAAATTATCTATTTAGGAAAAAATTAAGCAAAGAAACCAGTTCCAGTTCTCCTCTTGTCCTTCCATTCCTCTCTCCCTTCTGTGCTAATATTTTCACTTTCAGGTTTTCAGCTAGCACATCTATGTTTATCTACAGCCTAACCCTATGCACTTCAGCTCATGAGACAGAACGGACTGACCAAACTGTCACTGTCAAACTCAGCTACTCATCCCTCTTCACAGAACCAGCAACTTCTGCATACTCTTCTTGTACCACCTGCAAGCACCTTCCCCAGAGGGCTATGGGCTCCATAAATTCTTAGCTAGTGTCTCTACCCAGGCTCTCAGAAAAAGCTTCTTCTGTGACTAAAGCAGTTGTTTTTCCTAATGTCGGTTCTCCCTTAATCTTGCCAGCCTCCAGTTCCTCAAAATTCTGCTCCCCAGAGTAGCCTGACAGGTCCATGACTTTTAGAAAAGTCAATTCCTTTCACCTGTCTTACCTTCTACATCAACTTCCTATCTCTGTCTCCAGGGCAAAAATCCTTTAGCTTTGCTTCTGATATATTTGTTTACTCCTTTCTAAGTCTCTCAATGAATTTTCATTATATGTTTATGCTTTCTTCCACAGCTTTGATTAGTATCTCCCCATCCTTCCACGCCAAAGTAATCCCACCTTCTTGCCCTCTACAAGAGACACTCCTTTTCCCCAAACTTGGCTGCAAACTCATGCTAATGCCCTTGGACATGTCACAGGCACAGAACTTCGAAGCAATGGAAAAAGAGCAGGGACAAATTATGATGCAATCTTTCAGCTTGTCAGGCATTACTGTGCATCAGGAGTTAATACTACATGCTAAAATTCATCTGGTTTTCAAAATGTCTAAAATTTCCCTGACTTTAACACAGCTTCTGGAGACTAGGAGAGTACTCAACAATATTTGTTATTCAAACATCCAACTTCAAAGATGCTATCCATTATCCAATTCAATACTAGACTGCTTAAATAAAACCACATACTCAGAAGGTAACAGCTAAGCATCTGTTATGCAACTGAGGTTTTACAGTAGTATGTTATGAACAGAAGGGAGAGAGAGAGCATTATCAAAAAAAATGAATTGAAGAGAGAGGAGGTAGAGGAAAAACCAACAACAAAAAAAGCAACATTACCAGGTTATATTCAAATCACAACTCAAAATGTTAAATTATCCTTTCTCTTCTGCAAGTTAACTAGTGAATAGCGGCAAATACCTCTATTGGAGAGACTGGAAATGGACAAAAGAGTTGCCTCTGAATCACCCACCATTCTCTTCTTACTCTGTTGCCTCTTTTTTCCCCCCCATCTCCTTTCTGCTCCTTCTCTTCACCAACACTTGTTTCATCTTAACATGCTGCCTTTATATTTCATAGTTTTGAAGATGTGAAAATAAGGAATACCTTTCAACAACACCAACAGAGGGAGGGACAAGAGGCTCAAGACAGAACTATGGTCCTCTCAAAAGTATGCCCAAAGGTACAATAGAGAATACTGTCAGGCTACACCAGGTGTTCAAAAAACAGCAGAATAAGAAAAAAAAAAAACCCAAAACTATTTGGAGATGTAAAGAAGAGAGGGGAGAGAAAGAGGGTTACAAAAGCAAACAAAAGCCAAAGATCAATGCATAATTATATGTCTTGAAAATTTTCTAATGTATTCAGTCAGGTAAGTTATTTATGCTTATGCACTTGCCTTAGATAAAAGGTGATCACTGTACTGCTGAGAGGTTGAAAATCTTTCGCAGCATACCACACAGGCAACAGCATTATTTGGGGGGCCATGTAACGTGACAGTTGGGTCACAAGGAGAATGGTCAAACCTGGAGAGGAATAAATAATTAACAAACAAGTCTCCTCTAAATAGTTAAAAAGGCTTTTTTCAATGGGAAAAATCCTGTCCTTTGAAGCTGTTGGACAAAAATCCCTATCCAACGAACCTAAACAGTAAAAATTCCTTATTTTCCCTATTATTAACAGTGTCAGTTGAAATATCTTGTATAGAAGTGAATCTCCCTGCAGCTTTCCTGTTACAATGGCCACCTTGCAGAGGAGTCATACAGGTTTTAAGAGAACTAACAAAGCTTCAACTTCTGAGCGAGATTTAAAAAATGTGTTTATTTTTACATCCCTGCAACAGTCCTGGCTGGTATGGAGTTAATTTTCTTTGTAGCAGCTTGTATGGTTGTTTTTGTGTTGGATTTACAAACAACCCTGTTGATAGCACATAGATGTTTCAGTTATTGCTGTGCAGTGCCTGCACAACATCAAGGTCATCTCTGTTTTTCACACTGCTCCAACAGCAAAGAGGCTGGGGACAAGCAAGAGCCAGGAGTAGACATAGCCGGACCAGCTCACCACAACTGGCCAAAGGCACATCCCATAGCATAGGACACCATTTTCAGCAATAAAAGCTGAGTGAAGGAGGAGGAAGGAGAGGTACCTTAGGTGATGTGTTTGTCTTCACAACTATTACATGTGATAAAGCCCTGTCTGTTGTTTCCTTGGATTGCTTTGCTTGTGTGTGCAGCTTTTGCTTTACTTATTAAAGTTTTTATGTCAGCTCAAGAGTTTTCTCTCTTTTACCCTTCTCATTCTCTTCCTCATCCCAGTGGGATGAGTGAGTGAGCAGCTGCATCGGGCTGAGCTCCCTAATCCATGTGTAAATCCATCCATCAGCTTCTCACCTTACCATCTTCCATATGGACATATTCACTAGTTAAAAGGCAGTATCTGCTGGAATAGACCACAAACACACTGAATGCTGACTAGCCACCATCAGCTACGAGCAGATGTCTAACCTATAGCTCTTGTTCCTCTTTATTTTTGTTAGGGGCTTTTTTTAATCTTACCATCAAATTGTCTAAGTAAGCCCTTTGCTCTTTTTCAGTATATGACAGAACTGGAGAATAGAAATCTTGTTTCTCAAAAAACTCAGGTATTAAAAAATGCTCAACAAGAAATCAATTCTGAATGAAAACAAACCACCCTTCTACTCACCCAACTCCCCCAAATCAAAACAACAAAAAACCCCCTATGAAGTTCATCACATCATCTATATATATTCTGTAACATATTAATCATCTCTCAAAACGGAACTTTGTCAGTACAGGCAGTTTAGAGTAGCCTTGATGTCCTAAGTTAGAGTATATTCTTTCAATATGAAATCTTGCACTTAGATCTTGCACTATGTCCTTACCTTTGAAGGTGACCTAGAAGAAGATGTACATTATCAAACTCCCTGTTGCAATGCATCACAGGACAGCATATGGGTCTGCTGTTGACTTGCGTCTGAGTCGCCCTCTTACAAGCACCCCTTCTTCCACCATTGACAGAGCCTGGTTTCAGACCTGTGTTATAAAACAATGCACTTAACCAAAACCTAAATTATAGAGGCTTAAAAAAAACCCAAACAAAACTACACATAAACCTTAAAGCATTTAAAAATCAAGTCACAGTGGTTCTTAAAAGCAAACTACGTACTCGCTGTAGTTCAGTCCTACTGCACTAAGTCCGTATAAGCCTAAGCAGTGTAACTTTTCCTCCAGGTCCTCCAGGCACTATATTAAATTCATTAAACATCCTGAAGTTACACTTACCTATGTAGACATATTTGTAAGCAACAGTTCAACAGTAGTCTTTTTTCTTTCTGGCAACTTTGCTTATAAAAATTTTTAACATGGCCTTAGCGGGTTTTAGATTTTATATCTTAAGTTTTCTAAGCAGCAAATGATCAGAAAAATGGATTTTATGGAAATGAGTGTTTGAGAACTTTCAAATGCCACATGCCAGCAAAGTTTATATTGTAGGATTTGCTTATGCACAAGGCACCTGCAAGCTCAGTGCAATGATCACATGTTCTCCAATTCAGGACTTGGAATCCATCACTGAAACTTAGTTTCCTACTCTTACCTGGCATTTTTAACCATTGGTCCACACACAACCTTGCAGCTTCTGTATCACTGTGTTCCCGAATAAATTCTAACTCTTGCAACCCGTGAGCATACTGTGAATCAACCTTCTCCTGAGGGGGAAAACACACCAGGCAAGGTCATGATCAAATCTTTTTTTTTTTAAATGAAAGATTCAGTATGTATCTCAAAACACACGTTTCTAAAAACGCAAGAAAGCAAAACAAAACAAAACCCACACTCACAAAAAAAAAAAGGGAAAAAAAAAAATCTTACAACTTGACTGACTTCTGTTTGACAATAAAAATGGAACATAACAATACAAACAACACTACAAAATTTTAAAAAGCAGTCATTTTTTCCCCCTAAATAAAAGCTTCAGCTTGGGTCAATTAATTTACTTTTCCTACACCTACTGAAGTTTCTGAAAAATGTACATCACAAGATTCTAAAGAGAAACAAATAATGGAATGTTTAAAAAAGCAACACAAAATCATTATTGAAAGCAGAGTCAATTTGTTCCATTGACAAAGAAAAAAAAATAAAAACAGGTATCTTCACTTTGAAGACTGAATTTAATTGTGCGAGCTGAATTACCTGATGAGGTGTAAAGAGCCACCCAGGAGGAAAATGTTCATCTTTAACACAAACGATTTGCTAGCCTTCATTCTCAAACTGCATTGAAAGCTATATAGTTATCTCTGACTCCACTTCACACGTGGAAAACTGTATGTGGAGACATTAACAGATCGCCAGGTTCTAAGTGGAGGAGACAGGAGAGGGATGTAGGTCTCCAGACTTGAAAGCTACCTTGGACTACATCTAACCGCCTTTCACTCTGTTGTATTACAGTCGCATGGTCTACTGCAGACTATAACAAGCTGTAACTGTAGTACAACCATGTGATTTTAAAACGGTTGAGAAAAATCAGGCTGGAAAGTTGTCATGTTCCACAAGTACTGAATTCGACTTTGTTGCTGTTTAATTCCATGAAGATCTCGTAACCCCTTTCCTTCAAGACGTCTGGGTTCCTACTCAGAGCAGCTGTTCCATTAAGCCTATTGATTGCATCTCCCATTTTGTAAAAGAAGAAAGTACAAGCCTTTCAAATCACTGCCCAGTGCAATTAATAGGATTCAACTTTAAAATTATGCCTTAAACACAGAAAATTTTATCACATTATGAAATATTACCTGATACAGAGATTTAATGTGGAAAACAGATTCCCAAAAACATCAAACAAAAGTAGGTAAATAACTATGCTTGCTGCATGGCTGTTTGTGAGAACTGTTATTTTTCAGTTATTTAACCAGAAAAATTGATTTTTAGGTTCCCCTGCTACATATATAAATAAGAGAACAAGTTTTTGCCATTGATTTTCATTAATGTAGTTTTTTTCCATCCTCAGGAACTGCAATAAGACAAGCAAATTTATCCGTTAAAAGCCACCGAAGAGAAAAAGTCTGTATTGTGTTCTCAACGATGCCCCAGAAGCAGAAGTCTAGCTGTTACCTCCAGGTCTGGCTCACCAATCTTGTTATTTACTTATTAGTGAAAACAAAGACACTTGTGACTATAAGGTCTTTATTATGCAATTCTACCACAACAAAATACATCTGATACCTTAAAGGCTTTGTTTTTCTCTTCTTTTTGCTGCTTCTCTACTTCAACATGTCGTGCCAGACGATCCAGGGTTGATGCAACTCGTTCTTTCTGATAGTCAATGTGATCCTTACGCTTAGTATGCCTCTACAATTGAAAAGTTAAACTCTTATTTGGTGACTGTTAAGTAACAGGCACTAATACAGTGGAAAGTGATGCCCAAGCATCAAGACATAATTCAGTACAGATACTCTCACCCAAAATTTCACGATCTACCTTTCTAGTTTTCTCTCTTTATCAACACCTGCAACTTCTATTAAAGAAGAAACTGAAACAACCATTCTCTCCACATATCCAGGGCAATTCAACATAAACATTAGGCTCGCCAAAGCACTAGAGGAACATGGATGACTCTACTGGGTGTCCTAGAAGTCTCCAACAAATTATTTTAAGTAAGTAAACAAAGTCTCTACTGATTTGAAATTCAACATGCAGTCAACAACTGATATAATTCTTGCTCTAACACTGCCTACTGTCTTCAGAAAGGCAGATCATTAGCTTTTTCTAGCACAAGGGATAGGCCATACACTACAGTATGCTCCTGTTAAATGACTAGCTCTAGCAATCATCACTGTAGAGTCAGTCTGTGCATGTACAGAAGATCCCCCTTTCCATACGAATCAATATTATGACAAACATCCTCTACTGCATCACTGTAAAACAAAAGTCAGAGATGGCCACTGTTGCCAAAACTAATCCTAGTAGGTTCATCACTGTCTCTCTTGAAGGCCCTACAGAGTATGCACAATAGGCTTGGGGAATAGATAAACAGAACCTGCTTCTGACTCATACATTCTCAGGAGGGATTATGAAGGATTAGGTAGAGATAAAACCAGGCAGTCATTGGAATAAGATCCTCCAACCTACAAACTGTTCCTAAAAAGTAATTTTAGAAGGAAAAGGCCTACGAGTAGGCCAGATACATTTCCAGGCTAGAAACTGGACACACAGACTTCTGAGGCTGCTTGTAAAGGGAAATTTTTCTTCCACACACTTGCTGAAATGACTGAAAGACAAATAAAAGTTCCATGTTCATTTCAAGGAGGCAAAAAACAGCTCTGAAAAAAAATGAAGTGTTGGCATTCTTGCCTTCCACTCAACAGCAGGAGAAAGAAAAAAGACTTCAACACTGTTTATTTTTTATTACTTTTTAAAAAATACCTCTAATAAGGCTCCTGTGAAAAACAACCAATAGGGAAAATACAGGAAAGCAGTTATTTTATTCACTTGAGATGTCCTAAAATACATTACACCATACTCACATGAACATAAGAACTGCTGTTAGGTTCTTCATCCTCACTGCTGACAAGATCAATGCATTCAAGTACTGGTCTTAAACATCCTTCCTGGAATAAAGTGTTAAAAAGACACACACAAATGTATTGAACTGTCTTCCTTAGAGACAAAATGTTGCATACGTTATGCCCATTGTCAGCACTAGCATTTCACTAAGGTTTCAAGAGGGTGCAGTAAAGGAAATTCTGGCATGGCAACTTTTCCCCTAAACAGACTATTCCACAAAAATGGTAAAACATGCAAACAAATAGCATTCAGAAATAGTCTAAATAACAACTTAACACAGAGATACCAACTAGAAAAACAACCCAAATAAACAATCTTGTTGTTCTTAATAACATTATATTCTTCACCTGCTCAATCAACTCAGATCTACATTTTTAAAGATATTCAACTTGTGGCAACATTAATTCAATGGCAATACAGTGGCTGTTACCAAGACAAGAACAGCCTTAGATTTCACTATCCAATGTTAAATGTTTATTCCCTTTTTTTTTTTTCCAAGGTTTGTTTTGGTTTTGCTTTTAAAAAACACAAATTCAAGTTCAATTCCAAAAGTGTAATGGGTTGATGTTGGTTGGACACAGGGTGCCCACCAAGCCACTTTACCACTCCCTACACTAGCAGAGCAAGGTGGGGGACACAGTAAGATGGAAAAAAGTCTCCTGGGTAATGATAAAGGCATTTTAATAAAGCAAAAGCAAAGGCCACGTGGAAGTAAAGGAAAACTAAAGATTTATTCTCTGCTTTCCATTATCAGGCAATGACCAACTGTAACACTTGCTCCAGACAAATGATGTAATAGTGAATTACAGAATTATTTGGGTTGTAAGGCACCTTAAAGATCATCCTTCTGTCATAGGCAGCAGTGCCATCCACTGTGTCAGGTTGCTCATGCCACTCTCCTTTCCCTTAGCTTTTATTGCTGAGTAAACATCATATGGTATGGATTAATCCTTTGGTCAGTTTGGGTTAGCTGTCCTGGCTATGCCCTTCCCAAAATCTTGCCCATTCCATGGCTGCTGATGAGGGGGGAGTATTGAGGAGGACCTTTATTCTGTGGGAGCTATGCTTAGCAGTACCCAAAACACCGGTGTGTTATCAACACCTTTCTAGCCACCAATTTACAGCACATCACTGAGAGAGCTGCTATGGGGAAAATGAACTCCAGACCCAATACACAAGAAATAAATCTTCTTGGATGTTTCAAACATTAAGAAAGTGGGAAACAGTTCATAGATGTTTAAGCCCAGAAGGTTACTCTTTTTTGAACAGGTATTTCACAAGCAGGTCACAAGTGTCTTCTCTGTATTAAAATCACAATGAGAGGGAGGTCATTTTAATTTTAAAAGAACACATTTTACCCATTATGCCACAGACTCAGAAGCACAAAGACACATGTCCAAACAGTCTCTCCAGAGTTCAGTTTCAAAGATATATATCCAGGAAGTCTGGTCAATACTCCATGCAGAAATATGGAGGCAAAAGCACCCTGGCTATTAACAAATATTCATGTCTCTCTATTCTTCCTAGTTTGGCACCCATATGTGCCTTTTGCATGCCTGTTTCCCATCTTCTGTTTCTCTTTTCCATGGCCTCTGTTAGTCACTAAAGGTGACCAACTGTTTGTTTCCTCCTTAGGATGTCTCCAATTTACTCTCTAATCATACCAATTTTACCATTTCTACTACATGCTTCTTGTAGACACCAGAAAGTTGGCACAAACATAAAAAAAGTGAACACGGAAGAAAAATCAGAGTCAGCAACTCAACTAAGCACACAGCTTGTAAGTTTTTTAAAGATGGACTAAATAATGTCTGGAGTTCTATTCACACTGACTGCTGCAAGGCTTCAGTTTTTCCAGGTAAAAAAAGCAGCACTATGTCAACATAAATTGATGTCATGCAAAAAAACCCAAACCTCTATCATGCTGCAGCACCATCACATGCTGACTAAATAATCAGTATAACGAACATGAAACAGAATGAGTGAGTTCACATACACCACACAAAAATATTCCCAGAGACCCTAACTCACATCCATGGCCACATGTGTATGTATCTTCAACAAGGGGCAAAAAACCTAAAATCTCTACATGCCATAGAAAGATTCCCATGCAGGTTCTGAAAGTTATTATCTCATTTCAAAGTAAATAAACAAAAATCAAAGATAAGTTTAATTTTTTTGCAATGACAGGGGTGGTGGTTGTTTGGCTGGGGGGATTTTTGTTTATTTTTTTTTAAAAATCTGCACATGCAGTGTCATCTAAACATGACAAAGTTTTTGGCTAAACTGCAGTATTAGTCATTTGCCTGGCAATATATCTGGCAGATAGCACAGAGCTGTTAATATACTCCAAATGTATGCTTTATTTCTAAGAAAGTGCAGTTTTCCAGGCAGAAGGAAGACTTACAATACCCAGCAGACTGACTTCTTGAAGAGGTGCTGTACCACCTCTGCCATGTATTTGGCAGTTTCTTCAAGATATCAACAATCAACCATGTAGGGCAGGCTAGGAAGACTTACTGCCTCATGGGGAGTAGTGGAGAGGAAAGTAGCATGCAATCCTCCCTACTGCTCTTACTGCAGCTCATTCTTTACATTGTTCCACCTTTCAAGGCAGTAAAGCTGTTCAGCTGGCCAGGCATAAAAGTCCTCTGTCTCACTGGCAAGAAAGAGGGATGGTATCTTGGACAGATGACAAAAGCTTACATGACTCAAGCTGCAGACTCCAAATTACTCCAAAAGAATCTTTAACTTTTTATGATTAAATAAATAAATGTAACATTGGTTTCTAAATGAAATATTAAAACAAATCCATTGCAGATTTGCTTGTGTAGAACCTGACAGTCTGTACAACTTTTAAGAAATTAAACCTTTATTAAACAGGTGTTAGCAGGTAAGAGTTCGGACACATTCGGACCACCTGACTCTCCAATCAGTTCAACAGTGTACTTTGAAATGTCCAAGTCTGATCCTAACAGCTCTACCTTCTTCAAAGGCAGACATTTTCCCTATTTGTGCTTATTTACTCCCTGGGTTCAAAAACTAATTAAAACTTATGAAACTGACAGCTGAAATGCAAAGTAACTTACTTTCAAGTCTAGGAATTTCTAGTGACCATAACCCTAAATTTAATGTAAGTAATGTTACGCTTGTTTAAATGTTGTTCACATACATTAAATGTTCTTTTTTCCTACAAAATTCTGTGCCTTTTTCTATCCAATTTTTGTGTGCTGCTCACCTCCACACAGGATGAGCCCTCATTTTAAAGTTATGAGAAGTTTAATTACTTTGGTTTTTTTCCAACTGGTTCAACTAAATAGTAAGGTAAAGATGGTGCCAACCCTGAGAGTTCCATCACTGGAGGAGAGTTAAAAAAATGAGGATCAAATAGCTTCATCCAATCTTTGTAACCTCCCACAAGATGAACACTACCGCCTAGACAGTATCTTGGCACCAAAGAGTCTCAGATTACAGAAGAAACAACATGGACAAGTTCTCAATGAACAGCTGAAAGCTGGGGCCTCTTTACCAGACTATATTGGCATACTTGGCACCCAGAAAGACATCAAGTACTCAGTACCCAGATGCACTAGCACCAGTCTTCACATCTTGTAAGCACATCCTTCACATTCAAACAATCAAAATCGAAAACAAGCAAAAAAAAACTCAAAAAAACAACCAAACACAAAAAACCCCAACCATGTTCCACTTCTCAATTACTTCTCTGAATCTTCTCACCAACCAACAGCCACGCCACGGAGCAACAAACAAAAATCACAGCTATTTCAGTCCACAGAAGAATTTCTATGTTTTTAAGTCTCCAGGCAGCTGTGGTATCTCTGCTGTTATTTACAGCTTTGCCTGAAAGCATCAGCATTAAATCAAGAAAAATCTCACTATGATATTCAAAACACCAATTTTAATTGTTAATACAATCGGATCTGTTTAATTGGCAACTAGTAAAGATGGAGCTTCATATTCATTCCCAAGGATCATTTCTTCTCAAGGAGTTCTGTCTGCCTTCAGANTAATCAGGCCTAGCTAACAGACACACTGTCCACGGATATATCATTCAAGGTGTTTTTATTTTTTCAGTTTTGAGATTTATGTGCACTCAGACCAAATACTCAGTTTACTAAACAGCACAATTGAACTTCTGCATAATTATATGCACACTAGCAGAAAGAAAACATGAAGGATGCAACCACAAACTTATCCTTGACAAATAATAATGAGAGCATAATTGTGTATACTCATGGGAACTCATCATCATAGAATAAGATTATATTAAAATATTTTTTAAAAATTAACACATGTTATGCTATTTGTGCTCTAAATCTTTGCCCCAGCAAACTCCCAGCTTTAAGGCTGATAAGTAACTGATCAACATTGCAAACCAACACAAACCTACAAAGTTATAATATCTGTAACCTAGCAAATATGACAATTCAGGTCCATAGTTAACTTGGATTGAATGCAAAAATAAAAGTCCTACCTCAGAGATGCTTCCTAACACCCATTTAGTTCAGTTCCTACTAGGATACAACTGAAAGCCAGAGACAAATACTTCAGTCTGAATGTCTAATATTTAACATCTCAGGGGGAAAGGAAGCAACACATTTAAATGGAAACTACCATGTTTTAGTAAATCACTTGATCTGGAATATTAACTAATTTCCCTTTAAGTCAAATGCTTTTGTGCTGTGGAAACCTGAATTATCTGTCTACTTAAGTGCTACAGTCCCCATTACACATATGAATTTTTTCACTACTGCCTTATCCTTCCCAAGGATGCACCATGGGGGCAGGACCATTCTACCTTAATCAAGTAGGAATAATAGCTTGCATTGCAAATTAAATTATATTTTTCTGCTGGTATGCAAAACTTGGAATGTAATAAAGTGGACAAAATAAGTTGTAGTGAATAATTAAACAGTGGGAAATTATGGAAGAATAGTTTTAAGTTCCCTGAATGAGGATGAAACTGACTGTAAAAGCTAAAAAGCTCTGGCAGCCACAGAGATTGCCTTTGCTCCATCAAATAAGTGCTTTCTGTCATAGCCCCAGAGTATGAATTCAAACACCCCACTACAGTGAATGAAATGGAAAAACACCAAACTTAAGAAAAAACAAAGCAAAGAAACAAAAAAAAACCCTACACCAAAACCACACCCAACTATTAAAAAGGAAAAAAAAAAAAAAGATAAAAAAGGAATCAAAACACAAAGATCACACAGCGTATAAGTACTTGCTGCCTACCAAAATGGTCCAGGTTCAAATACCCCAGTGGTTTCTCTAATTCCATCTACACAGTACCATCTTGTGCACTAGGTCTTTAAGATATGCAGACAATAGGGCAGCATCCATATAGAACACTTACAAAGCCCATCCATTTCTAGCCATATAGACTATGATACAGAAATGATGATCTAAAGCTAGCCAAGTAGTCTAGAAATCCTTTTGCAAAGTCCAAAGTCACCCTCACTCAGACCAACTGAGAGATGTGAGGCAGCATTGCTGACATCAGGTGATGGCCAGGGCCACACGCCTTTCCCTGCGTATTCATCAATCACAACAGTAAGCTCCTCACCCCAGGATACAAATCCTGCACAGAGACTAAGCAGTCATCTGCCTATACATAGCAGTCTCTTCTGGAAGCAAGTGTCACTGGGATCACAAAGGATCCGTATTATCCACAAATAAAAAGAAAAGAGCCAGAAGTGTTGATTTTAGTTCTTTTCATTCAGTTACTGCTCCTGGTGCTCCAACAGCCCTTCAATCATTACACATCCCAAGCTATACTAGTTTACTCGTTCTTTGCCCAGCTGGAAGAAAATGAAGCTTTTGCAATCATAATCATAGAATCACAGAATGATTTGGGTTGGAAGGGAGCAGTAGATCATCGAGACCCAACCCCACTGCTATGGACAAGGACACCTTCCACTAGACCATGTTGCACAAAGCCCCATCCAAGTTGGCCTTAAACACTTCCAGGGATGAAACATCCACAACTTTTCTGGGCAACCTGTTCCAGTGCCTCAATGCCCTCACAGTAAAGAACTTCTTCCTAATAACTAATCTAAATCTACTCTCAGTTTGAAACCATTTCCTCATCCTGGCACTCCATGCTCCTGTAAATAGTCCCTCTCCATCCTTCTTACAGGCTTCCTTCAGGTACTGGAAGGCTGTAATTAGGTTGCTCTGAAGCCATCTCCTTTTCCAGGCTGAACAATCCCAATTCTCATAGTCTTTCCTCCCAGGAGAGGTGATCCATCCCTCTAATCAACTTGGTGGCTCTCCTCTGGACTTGCTCCAAAAGGTCAGTGTCCTTCCTGCGCTGGGGATCAACCCCAGAGCTGGATGCAGCACTCCAGGTGGGATCTCACCATAGCAGAGTAGAGGGGCAGAATCCCCTTTCTTGATGTGCTTTTGATGCAGTCCAGGATACAGCAGACTTTCTGGGCTGCAAGTGCACACACTGCCAGCTCACCCAACACCCCCAAATTCTCCTCTGCAGATACACATGAATGTTTGTGTGTATATAACAAACTTTGTACTCATTAGTCAATTTTGACCAAATCAACAAAAAAATTAAGAAGTCTCTGAGACATTCAACTACTTATAATTTTTGCAAAAATATACCCCTCCTTCATACTCGAGCATGTAAATAACCATGCAGAAAAAGTCTGTACACTGCACTTGGGCTTTAATCAAACACCATATAAATGAGAGGGGGAAAAAAACCAAATCTAGTTATTCCACATACTGTTCAAAAATGAGACAAATCCACAGGAAGTCAGACATTAACAACCTTGGTATCAGCTAATCACTTGATCTTACTTCTATGACTTGTTCCTTCAGGAAAAACATCTTTAGATTTGCAGATGTGGCACTCAGATAAGGTTTAGTAATGGACTTGGCAGTGCTGAATTAACACCTGGAGTCAGTGATTTTAATGGTCTTTCTCAACCTGAACAACTCTATGTTTCCATGTAACCCTGCCATTCAGTACCAATTCACTGACGACAGATTGAGGCCGAAACACAAGCAGCATGAAAACCATTCTGCGTTTCTTGGCCATCCAATAGATATTAAATGTCTTAAAGTTACACTCACGTAAAACACAACAGCATCAGACTAGGTGTTGTACTGTAGCTATTATAAAGTGCTTCACAATCTAACAGGACTGTTTAAGGCCTCTAACCCATTATTTCCTTCCTCTTCTTCTAAACCAAGTACAGTGGTTTTGACATCATTTTGCTTTAGTGCATTAACTTAAGCAGGACTATTCATGCAGCAAAATGCTATGCAATATGACTGATGACCAGACAAGTCCTCTACAGTGACTTCTTATATACCTCACTGATCACTGTAATCCCCTTTCACCTCCTGGGATATTCAAGTCCACATTCTCTCTATAGGACCAACTGACATCATCATACCCTTCTAAGAAAGGGCACATAAACCTTTAAGATTAAGTCGTTATCTGACACAGATTCACAGATACGATCATCTTTAAATTCAAGACTAATGCTTTCCATCAGAACGTAACCACCATCAACAGAGTAAACAAAGCCTCCCTCCTTTCTGCTGGACTACTGAGAGTTTATTCATTACCAGCAGTGTGCTTCCAGTATAAGATCTACTTACTCCAACAAACTCAATCTCGTCTTCACTTTCAGAAGCTGGTGATGCACTCTCCTGAAGGCTTACAGAGCTATGGGACTCCATTACCTAAACAAAAACAAACCAAAACATGCTATAGCTTTTTTTT
>VXAU01000970.1:0-27573 GCA_013399695.1 Formicarius rufipectus | reverse complement strand
CGCCGAGCGCCCGCTTCCCCCGCGGCCCGGGGGCGGGTCGGCGGCGCGGCCCGCTGGGATGGGGCGGTGCCGCCCGCTGCAACACCCACCGCCGGGCGGGCGCTACCGGGGCACCGCCGTGCGTCGGCATCGCTCCTGCCTTCGGGATTCTTCTTCCTTCGGGCTGCCTTCGTCAGCCCTCAGCTCGGCTGCATCAAGGTCCCCATCGCAGGGGAAACCCCCGCGCCGCCTCCCGACGAGGAGGAGGAGGAGGAGGCAGGGAAGGGGGCCCGCCCCGCCGCTGCCCGCCCCTCCGCGCCCTGTGCCCGCGTAATGCCCCCGGCCCAGGCACGGCAAACAGCCTGTGTGGGCTCCTACAGGAGGCGGTGCCAAGGGCGCTAGTGAAGTCCTGACGAACAATGACCATTGCTCTACTCATCTAGCTGGGTAATGAGTTTACCGTAGTTTATCCACGAGGTCAAGCCTGACCTCCCCTTGATAATTCCGTACTAATGACTGAATGATTTTCCAGGAATAAGGCTGACCAGCCTGTGGTTCTGTGTGACCTCCTTTCTGCCCTTGAAGACAGAGGTGGCATTTGCTTCCCTGCAGCCTCAGGAACCTCTCCCAGTCACCCTGACTGATTAAAAGATTACTGAGTGGCCTTGCCACGACATCCGTCAGCTCTGTCGGTACCCATGGGTGCGTTCTGTCAGGGCTCATGGACTCAGCGTGTGTCCAGTTTGCATAGGTATTTCCTGACTTGATGCTCTCCCACCATGGGTACATCTTCCTTGGTCCAACCTTTCCCTGTGACTTCTGGGACCTGGGATTTCTGAGGGCCAGTCTTGCTAGTAAAGCCTGAGTCAAAGAAGGCATTCAGTAACTCAGCCTTTTCCATGTCCTGTGTCACCAGGTCATCCATTTCATTTAGCAGTGCGCTCACATTTTCCTTTGTCTTCTTTTTGTCACTATGTACTTACAAAACCCATTCTTGTTGTCTGATATCTCTAGCTAGATCCAGTCCCCATTGTGGTTGATCTTTCCCAACTTCATCCCTATATGCTTAAACAATGTTTCTGTATTTCTCCCAGGTTACCCATCCTTGCTTCCACCCTTTGGATGCTTCCTTTTAGTATTTTAGTTTGACCAGGAGTTCCTTGTTCATCTACAGAGGTCTTGTGACATTTTTTCCTGATTTCCCATTCAATGGAATGAACTGCCCTTGAGCTCAGAGGAAGTGATCTTTAAATATTAACCAGCTTTCTTGGGCCCCTGTTATCTCCAGTACTGTACCCCATGGGACTATTCCAAGCAAATCTTTGAAGACACCAAAATTCCCTCTCCAGGGTTGTGAGCCTGCTTTTTACACTTTTTCCTCCCCTCAGGATCCTGAGCTCCACCATCTCATGGTCACTACAGCCAAGATTGCCTTGAGCTTCACACTTCCAACAACCCCCCTATTGCTATATTGCTGTCCAAGAAAGCATTGCTCATTATTGGTCCTTGTTGACTCCTTTATGACTTGGAAGAAGTTATCACTGCACTGCAGCAACCTCCTGGATGGCTTATGCCCTGCTGTACAGTCCCTTCATCTGAATGGTTGAACTACCACAGGAGAATGTGAGGCTACTCCTATCTGCCTGCTTCATCCACTTGTTCTTCCTGGTCAGGCAGCCTGTAGCAGACACCCACTATAAGGTCACCTTTACCTATCCTCTCTTTAATCCTCCCCCAGGAACTCTTGTTTGGTTCCTAGTCCATCCCCAGGCATTGCTCCATGCACTCCAACCCCTCTTTCATATAAATGGCAACTACCCCGGTTTGTTTTCCCATGCAGTCCTACCTAGAGCCAGTTTCTCTTCATTGTAACACTCCTGTCATGAGGGCCATCCCACCACATCTCTGTGATCCCAACAAGACTGTAGCTTTGCAGCTGCACACAGACTAACTCTGATGTTTATTCCCCATGCTGCATGCATTAGTATGTAGGCACTTCAGGGAGGCACCCCAGCACGTTGATTGCCTAGAAAGGGATTGGTGGATTTCTCCATTATGGTATTTTGTAGACATTTTTTTGCTTTACATGCAAAGAAGGTGACCCCTCTTAAGCCCCATCTTGTTGATTCTGTGTTCTGTTCCTGTCACATCACCCTATGCCCTTTGCTTTTCTCAGTGTCCATCAATCCCTCACAAGGCTGCTGGTTACTCTCTCCCCCTTTCCCTTAATTCTTAGTTTAAGCCCTCCTTACGTGGTCAGTGATCCCACTGGTAAAAATAGCTTTGCCCTGCTTAGTGAGGTGGATCTCATCTCTCTCAAGAATGCACGGTCCCATGGTCCTACAACTCAAATCCTTGTCACCAAGACAGGTTCTGCAATTATTGACTTGTCCTATTAGTGTCCTTCTCATTCCCTCTCACTGGCAGGATTGAGAAAACATCACCAGACCCCCAGGCCCATGATTCTTGTTATTTATCTGTTACTTCTCTCCCGCTTCCCCATTTAGTTACTTCAAGCCACCCAAAGTAAAAGTTGTTATGAATCATCTTTACTCAATGCATTGGCTTTGAGTAAGCTGAACAGTGTAAATGTCACCTGTGAGCTTGCACACCCACAAAGCACTTCACTGGTATGTGCTTATCAAATCCTGAACAGCAGAACAGCTGCAGCTGTGCAGTATCAGCTGTGACAACTTTAAGGTTAGAGAGCTCTTGGAAGGTGGGACAACTCCTTCCCCAACTAAAAGTGACAATCTTTGCAGAAGCTGGCTTCAGAACAGTTATTAAAGAGGAAAAGAAAAAATGGAAATGAGAGAAAAACCCCAACTTTGATTGTTAGGGTGTACAACAGAGGCTGATGTAAGAAAAGGCCCAGAAGACAATAAGGACAATAAAACAGAACTAAGACATAGTAATGTTTCATTTTATTTGATAGAAAGTTTCTTCAAAAATATGATTAACTATATACAGTTTTTATATGCTGTACATACAGTTAAATATACAGAATGTACATAATAGCAAACATCCTTCTGTTACATTTTATAGATGGTAATAAAATGACATAGAACTAACATATTTAATACCTGCTTTCTTCCTGATCCTATCCAGAAGGAATGAGAGATGAAAAAGGATAGAAAATCACTTAATTTGTACCCCAGCCCACACAAAAGTCTTCTCCAGAGTGCATTCAATTAGTGCATTGTTCTGGAACAGTTAGATTTGCAGCACTTCCCTTTAGAGGTATTTTGCTGATAACCTTAACTTTGGATTTTTTTTCTTGGCGTTCACCATAATACAATTTCTAATTTATTTCTGTAACTCAGAGCTCCTGAAATCCTCCTGAAATCAGGCAAGATTTCTTTAAGTTTATGTTGTTTCATTTTTTTATCCCAATTCCTTAGTCGCTTGTTTGCCGTATTTGAAATAGATTCAGGTGATACTACTCTGCTGTGGGAGAAGTACACTCAAACAGGAAAGCTATAATCCAGTCTCCTTCCCATGCCATTGCTGCACTGTAAACCCAAAATCAGTCAGCACGGAATAATAAACAGAATCATAGAATATGCTGAGTTGGAAGGGACCCATCAGGGTCAAATCAGAATCTTTGCCCGGCACAGGACCATCCCCAAGAGTAACACCAGGTGCCTGAGGGCATTGTCCAAACACTTCTTGAACTCAGACAGATTTGGTGATGTGACCACTTCCCTGGGGAGTCTGTACCTTCCCCTCCTCCTCCTTAGGCAATTACAGGGTTTGTGTGACTGCCAGCTGCTTCCTGGGACAAGTGGTGTCCGATCTCAAGGGGAACTGCCCAGTTACTGGGATTTTTCTAGTTCTAGTCCCACATAGAATACTCTGCCTGTCCACCCTTTCTCCAAGCAAGGGGTAGCATACCAAAATCAAAACACAGGGAGTAGAGGCTGGCAACTCTGTCCTTTACTAGTCACTTCTAATAAGTGTCCTTTATTTCCCAACTGGAGGGATCAGGCACCCTTATCCTATGGACCTGATGTCCAGGGAAGAAAACAGAATGAGAGATGCCAAATCAGTGATGTACCAAAAGACTCCCTGTAAGAGAAGCCATGGTTTCCACAACCAAACAGGCTACCCTGGAGGATTCTTCCCTGAGCTAAGAGGAAACATGGCTTCTTCTGTTGCCTTTCCAATGGTCAAAGGTTAAAAATGAGCTGCTGCTTTGCTGTGGACATCTTAAGAGCTGCAGTTTGATTGCCCTAAGAATGCTTTCTTCTTTACAAGTTAATAGCACCCTTAAATATCTATTTTGTTTCTTTTTCTCTGCTCACATGGCCCTGTGCTTTCTAGCCTGTGCTGGCCACAGTTTTCATTTAACTAGGAAATCTTTCTATTCTCTTTTCATATCACTATCTCTTTTTTGCATTAATATACAAAAGCTTTCTCTAACTGGTTAAATAGTTTTTCCTCAGCTGTCAAGGTGAAAGCAAGGGGATTAAGTTTCCTCACATATGTTATTTTGGTATTACTTTAAATAATGTTTTTTTCTAACTAAGGGGAACTCTACTTGTATTCTTCAGAACAAGTTTATACTTTTTGAATTACTGCATAACATGCATATATCTTATAACATCTTAAATCCAAAGATATTAATATGCCTTCATTTTTCTCTAGACTGGGGGATTTTGTTTGAGACAAAGGTTCTCAGGCTTCTATCTCTGTACACTGTTGGTCAGTACCTTATATCTAGTACCATTTAGATATTATTTCATTTTTATTTCATACTATTCTTAATCTCTGTTGAGAGTGTGAACTGGTATGAAATACCTTCAGTTATTCCTTGTCAGAGTTCCTGAGATGCCGTCCGCAACTCTTGTTGGGAGAGGGCGCTGGTGAGCTGCTGGATAGTTGAGACTCCACCTTGGAAGAAATGGGCTTGAGACACTCCTGCTGACCTGCTGGCGTGGGAGGTGGAGGAGTCAGGCAGCTGTCACTTTGTTGAAGTTGTGCATTAGCAGCTGGTGAATCATCATCTTGCTGGTCTTGTGTACTGGGAGGAACAGCCGAAGAGATGATGCCCTGAGGAGCAGCTGTTGAACCACTGTTGACACAATTTATAACTAAGTTTGAGATTCTAACATTGAATGTGCAATTAGTACTGTTCTTAGTTTCCCAGCTGCAGTTTGTTCATTGACTAGTTACACAGCTTTCTTCATTGACAGAGTCCCCTTTTCCTTGTTTCACCTCAGCCTTATGGCTCTGAGATGGAGACTTGTCTGTCTCATAGGACTTGACTCCAAATTTCTTTTCTTGAATCATAATTGTACTCTGGGGAAAGGCAGAGGAAGTGGGCAAGGAAGAGGGAGCAGCTGGGGAGGAGATAAAAGCTACAGTATCACCAGTTTTAAAAGTTAGTAACTTGTGTGTATAAGTGGTTTCTAAAGGTCCTGAACAACAGAATTTTCTCTTGACCCCCCTCTGTACTTCATTGCTGTAATGTGAACTGCAGGAGTAACAGTGAGATTATGAGCACTTTTAAATTATCTTACTTTTCTTATAGACAATATGTGTGTCATCTGAGTTAAAGGAAACACCACTGTATTCTTGATTACTTACATGGTGCTTAAATGCTTTTACAGTGAGGAAATCATTAACAACTGTAAAATGAATCCATTATAAATGCATTCCAATAAGCATCTGTTCAAGAGAGACTACGCAGGCAATATCTTAATTGGTTTCAAAGGATGTTAGACTAGATTTTAAGCAAGCACTGATCAATAAAAGACATAAAGACATGTTTAAAATAGCAAGCTTAAATTAGGAGATCTACAGGCAGTATTAAAAAACTGTCTAGAATTGTTATAGTCAAGATTTTCATGTCAAGGCTTCAGAAGTACTGTGTACATGAGAAGACTCATGAATTAGCAAAATTTATGGATTCACATGATGCAGATAAAGACTTAAAATTTAAAATATTTAGATTTAATACTTTCAAAGAAGACAAAGTCTGTGTTTCCGTGCTGTCATTTTTCCTGCCTGTGTCAAGGACAAGGAAAAAATACCATAGTGAATCATTGTACCCTGTATGTCGCAAAAACAGACGACCTTTGTTTTATGAAGTATTCTCATCTCTATGAGAAAAGTATTAGCACAGTAAACTTTATTTTAGTCTGGCTGGTGTATTTGTGTATTGTTTGTAGAGGGGAAAACCTGTGTATGTGGATTCTTCCAACAGATACTCTCTAAATATTTCTCAAGTAGCAATTCACAGACCACCAGGGGTCCATGGAGTATTACCAGGTGACTTAGAGAGGAATTTTAGTAGCAAAGCACTGCTACTTTTCAAACAACTGTGAAATACCTTGGGGTGGTTTTCTTTTTTGGTGTTGTTTTTGTTTTTATTTTGTTATGAAATGTCTTACAGTTGGCAAGTATGCAGGAGATAACTGAACCAGGAAGAAGAAAAATGTTACTTCAGTATAGAAAACCTATGTAAGGACAAATCTCTCTTCCCTGTATCCCTATTTTAATCTCTTCTCCTGTTCCTTGTTTATCTCTTCTCCTGTTCCTGAGGAGAGGCTGAGAGAGTTGGGACTGTTTAGCCTCAAGAGGATCTTACCTATGTGCATTACTGTCTGATGGGAGAGTGTAAAGCAGTTGGATTCCCTTCTCAGTGGTGCCCAGTGGCAGAACCAGAGGCAATGGGCAGAAACAGGAGCACAAGAGGTCCTGTTTGAACATCAGGAAACACTGCAAGGGTGACCAAGCACTGGAACAGGCTGCCCAGAGAGGTGGTGGAGTCTCCATCTTTGGAGATACTAAACCAAACTTGGCTCTGAGCAACCTGGTCTAGGTGACCCTGCTTTGAGCAGCAGGGGTTGGACTAGCCAACCTACAGAGTCCCACCCAGCCTCAATCATTCTCTGATATGTGCATTTGGTATATGTGGAAACAGTACTATGCAAATATCTGACTTCAACAGATATTTTACATGAGTTCCACTCACAAGGTAAAAATGGCCTGTAGTAAGATGTTATTTAATAGTTCCTCTGCCCTAATAATTTAGATTTTTCTAGCAGTAAATGATTGCCAAATTAGCTCTTCTGCAGTACTTTTATCAATACATACAAAAGAGGCGTGATTTTCCTTATCTTCACTTGTGGGTTAATTGGGGCACAACAGATGACATGCAAATGGAATTGACTGGTCTCTGGAGAGCCAGAGAATAGTAAGTAAATAATCCCAAATCTAAAAATAGACGTATTCAGCAAAGCAACACCATGTTTATTTCTGTCATCTTTTCTTGTAATTTAATAATCTTGTGCTACTCTCTCTCGAATCAATAATTTTTATTGTGCTGTAATGTTAAGCTGGACTGCTTCTGTATTATGTACTTTTTGTACAAGTTTATATAAATACTTACCTTCTTAGCAATGCATATATGAATATGTATTTTCATTGTGATTTTAAGAGTGCTTTTAGATTTTGTTACCACAGAGTAATAGATGGAATTACACCTTGCAGGCTACAATTTCTATGGTTTTTTTTAAGACTTACCAACAGCTTTGTTTCTGAAAAGCACCTGAGTTAAGATCTTTGCTTAATATTGGCTTCTTGGTGCAATTGTTCAGTTTTTGTCCCATCATTCGCCTAATTAAAGCATCATCTGTGTTTGGAAACAACTGTTTTGTGATTCCTGCAAAATAAAGAGATCATATAAATGAGGCCTCCAAATTGGGGAAACAAACGATGTGTGATCTAAAATCCATTTCTTTTACCTTTTAAATTTCCAGCTACTTCAGCTTCAGATCTAGTTACCTCTGGTCTTTACAAACTCCTCCTTGACAGGTTTTGCAGATGCCAGCTCTTGTTTTTCTCTGTGCCTTTCATATTGCTGTGCTTTTGGCACACTCAAAAGAAACTTCAGGGCCACAAGGGCTTCCTTTAGTGAGTGATTTGTTTATGAATCCTCCCACCCTTTGTTCTGTTCTTGATCAGAAAGTCCTTTCCCTACCCTCGTCAGTCCTCATGCCTCTGAATCTTATTTTATTTTTTCATTCATTTTCATTGGCAGGTGATGTCTCTTTTTCTAAAAATTCCCTTCTGTTTTGCCTGGCTGAATTTTTTTAATGCAATACTAACAAGACTCAACATGAGGAATGTGATTCCTGCTCCCACCTTCTCCCTTTTCCCTTGCCTTGATTTCCCCACTATTTATAATTTCATTTTATTTTGAAGTCCTACAGTTTCCATTTTCTTTAAATCATCTTATCTACTAATTTTCTACAGTCCTAGAACTCCCAGCCTTCCTTCTGATTTTTCTTTTCCTCTCATACAATGTTGACACTTTTCTGTTTGAATTTCAGAGTATTCTCTTCTACCTTAAGAGATTTATTTGATTTCTCTATAGGATTTGTAACTGAATTCTCCACAGCATGCTGTATTCTATGTCCTGATTATTTTCTCTGCTTCCCTTCTCAGTTTTGCCTAGATCCTTCCCCAAAATTTGCCTTTAGAAAAGTCACTAGTAGCATTTAGAATCATAAAATCATTTAGGTTAAAAGACTATTAAGAACATTGAGTCCGGCCATTCTTCTCAACACATGAAATAATTTCATTTTTCTTATACATCATTTTGAAATTGTCTCATCTTACTGCCTCTGAGTATATTTTCACTATCTTACACACTCCTTTATCTCTCTTGATTTTGAGCCTTTTTCTCTAGCTAGGTTCTTAAGGAAAATAGGTTTTTGCAACTGGTAATTTTTGAAACTGCTGGCCAACTTCAACAAAACTGGACCAAGGTACAGGAACCGGAGCTAAGCTGGAAAGGGAAACGAGAGAAGTGGGGAAGTCCTAGGGAATGGCAACGGGGGAGGGATTACAACACAGGAATTTAGGCTATGTTGTTGAAGTGTTAAACTATACGGTGAATCCAATAAAAATCAGGCTTCATGTGCTCACAAAATACTTTTTTTTTAAAGCTGCTACTTCCATCTGAAATTATTCTGTCTCCTATGCACCAAATATTTTCTGCCTTAAACCTCTGCACAGCACAAATTTTATTTGCTTCTCTGATCACTACTCCTGTCTTCTATACTTACTGTCTCCTTTTGCCTCTAGCGCTATTTAAAATGTCACATTTCATAACATTCACTAACTTCAGAACGCAGCAGATGTAATTTTAAATTTGATCCAAATGTGTCCTCTTTTTGCTTTCCCTTATCCGTTATCACTGTGCTCCAAATTTGATTGTTGTAGATTAACCTTTCAAAGGCTAAAAAAATTTACAAAATCACTGTGCCTGAGTAGGCACTTAAATAAGCCCCACAAAATTCACACAGCAGAAATACTACTTAGCATTTCACTGACAGTATTTGTAACAGATGGTTTAAAAATTATGTAGCTGGAAAAGGAAATACGAAACAGCCCATCACCTGAGCAGACCAGCTGTTAAGCATTACAGCCCCTCCCTCAGAGAAAGCCCCCTGTCAAGCCAGTGCCACATTGAGTAATGTTAACAAGTCATCACCTATGATTTCCTGAACTTCATTCTGATTCATAGCTGGTTTTGCCGCTTTATCCTTTGAAGAGGAGGACTTTGCACCTGTCAGGCTGTGTGTAGCCATGTATTCGTGTGTATAAAGTGCTTGCATCAAGTCATTTATAAATTTTTGAGGTTTGCTCTTGTTACAAAGTGCAATCTGCCACTTTTCGATCTTGAACTGGAAAACAAAATTGGTCATAGACATAACTATTGCAGTTTCCTAGAAATATTATATAGTATTACTTCTGAAATATCTTTTAAATGTTGTATTTTTAAACTACCATTTCAAAAGTAATGCCTGCAAACCGTGTGCTTAACACTTAACTTACATCCCCCTCAGTGTTTGCAACGATAGACATTGCTTGATTATTTTTCAGAAGCAATGTGGGGCAGACTAAGGACTCCACCCATCCTAGCAAACCCTTCACCAAACAATCCTTAGTACTCACTAGTGGAGATAGAACATGTTCAGACATATCAAAATCCTTCTGCTTGCACTCCATGTAGGCTGGCTGAGGTCCAGTTCTGGCATGGTTTCTGTACAGCCTCAGTAGTGTGGCACAATGCCCAAGCTAATATTCCTGCCTCTGAGCAGACATGCCCTAAGAACTGTGACATCTGGTACTGAGCTTTGAGAGTGACTTCTACACACAGCAGTGGTACAGTCTAAGAATTTGAACTCTCCTGATAGGCAATTTTGAGCTACATGTATTAAGTAAAGGTTGCCTTGAAACTTACATCTTTTTATTTCTTTGTGTATTGCAGTATGCAGTCAAAACATTGCACCTTGATAATTCTTATTAGACTTCTTTGCGTTTTAGCTCCCCATGACAACATATGAGAATGATTTGAATGGATTAGCATGACCCAGTGCGTAAGAATGTTTATGTAAATTGTGAATACAGAAGCTGAAATTATTCTTTTGGCTGTGTCTTAAATTTTTTTTTTCATGCATAGACACTGTGCCTCAGATTTCTCAATCATGTTCTAATTACAGAGAATAAGGGAACCTCTTCACTTAGTATCTCTGTGTACACGTATTTCTACTTAACTGCAGAAACATACCAGCCTTCATTTACAAATTAACAGTTTAAACAGATTGCTGGTCTTTTTCTTAGATTATTTCTGAAACACTACTCTGGATCTTGGTATTTTCTTCATGCATCTCACATTCTGCTCTTAGACACACATGTGCAAGGTCACTGAAATTAAACTCTGAGTTTCAGAGTGCACAGGATGAAACCTAGTGCTTCTCATAGAAAGAGCCTTCTGCTCAGAAGGAGTCACATCATCAACAGGATGATGACAAAATTTTTATTTTGTTATAAACCCAAAATTTTTATATTTGTTATACTATAACAGTAATGTGTATAGCATATAAGTTTTAATTTTTACGCCTCAAATTGCCTTTTAACTGACCTGTTTTTCGGTCTGTTGCTCCTCATCTTCCACGTTCAAAGTTATGGGTGAGCTGGAGTTACTGTGCATGGCTGTGTAGGAATCTGCTAATGTGTTGTGAGATGCCTTCCAAACAGCATGTGAATGCAAACTGGACGTAGATGATGTCACTCCCCCTTTGAGCAGAGCTTCAGCCATCCCTACCAGCTCCTCAAAGTGAGTCACTGCCTGTGGCAAGACTGAAACCAGATGTGAAGTCAGGGGTAAAACAGTAATTGAACCTTTCAGACTCTCATTTCGTAAGTATGCATATTTTTGCAACTATATTCCCATCATAATGTGAAAATAGTCAGCAAAGACTCTTCAACATAGTTGTTTCTTCTTCTCCCAAATGCTTTCCCACCATTCTGCTGGTTCCCCACCCATGAAGATCTGGCCTTCGTTTCTAGAATAGATCAGTTCTGTGCAAGGCTAAGGGGAACTATTAGTTTATGCCCATCATGGCACTAAACAGACTATTTATCTTTTTTCATTTCACTATCTCAAAATCCCTACAAGTATGTAAAGCTATTGAATACGGACTAAGTAATACCTGATTCTTTTTCTTCAAAGAAGTTACATGGACTGCAGAGATCTCTCCATTTTTTTTAAAGCTACAAAGAATATGTTTTAAATAATCGTCTTTCCAAGAAATATTTATTTTCAAATATTAAGTTTCATTAAATCTATTAAGAAAAACCAATTCAGAACAAAAAAGGATGCAAGGGATGATGACTCAGCAAGTACAAATCACTAAACTACAGAAAATACTGTAAAAAAACTAATAAAAGTGCTTAAGATGCAAGGCAAATTGACTTAAATATATGAGAAAAGTTGTCAGACACTAAAAATGTTTACAAATAATATTTAAAAAGTGGAGATGAATGATTCAAACTACTAAGATGAATAGTATAAGGAATGGAGTCAGGTGGGCAATGAAACTAATAATCAGTTGCAAAATCACATGACAGTAAAAAAATCAGGTACCAGGCTGTCTAGGGATGCTATGGTGTAGCTGGAAAGGGAAGGAGCAAATCCTCTTTAAACCTCATTCATTCACAAATTCAAAACATTCAAATGTTTTGCAATTTTGGATTTAGTCCTGGCTGCACCAGAGGAAGGGACAGGGACAAGTGAGAGGGGCTTCAGAAATGATCATTAAGTGATAAAAAGGATGAATTTATAGAACAGAATGGTTCATCTTTGGGAAAGGATGAAATTTTGTGCACCTGGGACTAACTCAGATTATCAATAATGAGGAAATACAAAAGTAATTAGAAATTAAATAGTTCCAGAATACATAGAATTCCAACAGATAAGAGAAACTGCTGATAAATAAGGTTGACTGCATTGATCAGTGAGTGTTTGAGCTCAGCTGAGTGTCATACACATTCAGAAAGGTTCTCTTGGGAACAACTGACAGGATTTAGACATATTTTTCCATTTCTAACTCTATGATTGCATGGCCTCTGTGTAAGATAGTAAGTGCTGCTGGAATTAAATGCTGCCATGTATCAAAGACTTTGATGCTAATGGTAGGCCTTGATCAGGTCAGGTGTTTGAGCATCCATAATTCCCAGCCAAATAGCCTCTTATAAATCAACCTACAGGCTCTCTTTTTCATCAAAATAGTCCCAACTTTACCTTGAAGCATCACCAGGGACTGCCTTAGGCGACAGTTTTCTCTCATGGTGTCTGTCAGCTTTCTCTTGAGACTTTTAATTCTGGCACACAGCTCTACCTTGGACAGTTGAAACAAAGGCTCTTCATCATCACTGCTACTTTCACTATACAGAAAGTTGCTTTCTGAATATGGTTCTCTCTGAAAAAAAAAAAGCAAACCAAAACAACCATGCTATCTAGAGCAAGAACAACATAAAATTAAAGCATTGAAACTAACATTAAAATATCTGGCTAAATCAAAACATTCTCTTGTATAAACAGATTGTATATACAGACTCAGTGCATTTTAATAAAAACTGTTACTGAACATAGCTATTACTATTCCTATTAAAGTTAAAGGTCAGTATAATATGTAACTGTTATGTACCTTTGTCTCTTTTCTCCATTCACCAATTTTCCACAGCAGCATCTTTTAGACTTCACTAGAACAAAGATCTTATGCCCCCCTGAACAAACAAATTTCAATTTACTTCTGCTTAATACATTAAAATTGCTGAAGATGGATGTTTACCTGTTTGTTAATTAAAGATGTTTCAAGTTGACTCAGGATGTTGGCAGGAGCAGATGCCTGCAATGATTTCTTTCTTTTTAAATGTTTCATCATCTTCCCCTGTAAACAAGTGCATAATAGTGCCTTTGCATTCCTATAGAGCCTTTCATTACAGTATCTTGTAGTATAACATAAACTTTTATTTCCTGTGCACTTGACATTCTTAGCCAGTACTTCTAAAAAATACTAACTTTTTGTTAAGTTTTAGGTCCTCCTTCCCTACATTTTGTCACTGCAGATCCTGGCACAATGCACAGCTCAGAAAACCTGGTCCTTTCCCTTTTTTATGCACTGGTCAGATTTCTGTCTTGTAGGAGAAAATGTAATGGAGCTATAGAGCATCCAAGTCTTGAATAGCACTCTTCTCTTTAAATAGCAAAGGACAAAATATACTCGCCTAACTAATTCTTCTGACATGTTATTGAGATACCATGTGAGGACTACCTAGTTTTGTGTGTTATATTATGAAGAATCAATACTTACAGTCTATTTAATTCCTTTATGGGCCTACCAATATCACACACATAAAGACAGAAACTCACTTGTTCTTTATCCAGGTCACTGTCCTCACTTTCTGAGAATATCATTTCTATCCTCTTCCTCTTGCCTTTTCCAAGGACTTGTATTTTTGTAATTTCGTCTGCTTGTAATATCTTTTGCATCATTTCCACCAGCTCTTGGGGGTCATCTGAAGTGACAGAAAAAAAAAAAGGCCAAAACCCAGACAATCCATTAGCAACACTTACAATTAGATTTCATATCAGATAAACGCTTTGGAACTGCACTCACCACTCATGTACACAACTTTCACCAGGTGCCTTTCTGTCTTCCTTTCTCCCACAGGCCAGTTTACTAGAACGTGCTCATTTGGTTTCAGAAGCCTTTCTAGTTCACTGTCATCACTGGGAAGGTCCTGTATCCATGAAGTCTCTCCAATTTGCAATGAATTATCATTTACAAAATCAAACAGTGTGAATTTTTTCATTTTTAAGTGGTTTTCTTGTCGCACTGACACTGTCTGCAAGACAACATAGGAAAAATAGAAGTTACCATGTCATGCCACAGGAATGTTCCAAGAACATTTTAAAAAGCCCCAACCAGCTCTCCTTTTCCTGGATGTTGGTAATTACTTTGTATAAAAATAACCTGGCTAAGAGAGTGAAAACTAGCCAAGCAGAGAGTTACATCTCTCTTAAACAATGGGAGATGATCTGCTCAATACCCGTACATCAGACAGTTGCCTCCAAAACTATGCACAGAAAACAGCTTTCACTTCCAGAGCCCTGGTTTCCATATTACTGCTATACTTAACCTGTTTCTGGCTGGGATCTCTAGTACTACTACATTTGCCCCAACAAAAGTTTTCAGTCCAGCCTCTGACTAAAAGATACAGGTGTGATAAAAACTTTCCCTGGGATGTCTGTCTTCCAGGACTGTATTAATCATCTCATGGACAGAAAACCACCCCAGAACTACCCAAGACAACTGACTGGGTGAGGTATGACACATCCTGGCAGCGGAAAACTTGACATACAAAAGAAACGACATCCGGAGGACTGGAAGAGAGCTGTGCTGCTTCAGGAATAATAATAGCAACAAGGAGAACCTAAATCCAAACATACAACTAAATCATTTGCTTCATAAAACTATACTTTTAAAGCAAAGGAACATTTCTGGGCTTTTTAAAGCACTGAAGTTTTATACTAGGAGATAGGAACAAGTTATAATTTGTGCTTTATATTCCTGATTAGACTGATATTGCCTTTCATGAAAGTGTGAAATGTAACATACATTATTAAACTCTACTGGAAATGTAACCAGTTCATTTAAGTGTTGCCGTTATACTCAGAGAAGGTTTTTTCTACTTTAAAATTATGAAATCAGGTAAAACAAATACACAGAAAACCTGATTTTGTCCAACCTTGATCTTCTTTCCAGCAAATATATGGTCAATTCATAGAGGTGAAGTACTTTGACAGAGCAGAAAACTCATGAATGCCCAGATCTGACAGTGTGATTTGCGATCTACTTGGCCTCAATCAGTCAAAAGCCAATTCAGTGCCTCATGCAGAGGCTGTCAAAAAGGTAACTCAGAGCTAGAAAGGGAGAATTATGTGGGGCTGTTATGTCAAAGTGAGAATATCTGGCCACAGTACTCTTAGAAGCAATGTGAATTCATTTGCAGAAGCCCAGCCTGTCACTATTCTGTGCCTGTGCTATGCCTCAACAGAGCTGGCTTTCCACACAGGGGTGGACTTAATTTGCAAAAGACAGCTGCAGTCTTGTCAACATGTTTACTGATACAATGAAGCAAGTGTAAGAAATCACCATTAAAGAGTATTAAATTATGCTTTTATGCAGGACATGTTGAGTGTGATAGCAGTGATATTGTTAAATATTGCCCTGCAGAAGAAAGGAAACTCTGTTTGCAAGAATTTTCATTAATTTTATTTAAAGTGTTAGAAAGTCCAGGAAACATCCATCTCACGTAAATTGTGGAGAGGAAGTAGCCTGAGTATCTCTGCCTACCATGAATCACTGGAGGCCTAATTCTGCCACTGCCCCAGGCCATGTGGATCCTCATAGCACAGACAGGGAGATTTCAAATGAATAAACATATGGCCAAAGCAGAACCCAAAACAACAAAAGTTTCAGCACTGACCTCCCTAGGGATGGGTAAGGTCCAAAATGAAACTGCCTGTTTGAGCAACAGAATACCAGATTTAACCAGCTGGTGAATGCAATCACATTGGGTGGACATCACTATTCTTTCTTTTTCAAAATGCTTTTGAGTACGACCCAGTCAACATTTCTCACCTGGTTTGAAGATGTTAATTTCTGCCTCTGATGAACCCAGCACAGCAATCTCCACCCCTCAGTTTTTTGATTCTCAAAATAAGTACTTTGAGCTTTCCCCCTTGGTCTTAGCAGCTGTGAGTTACTTCATCACCCTCCTAAAAGCCCACATAAGAGAAACAGAATTGCAGCAAAGCTAGACCTGCCAGCGTGCTAAGACTAACAACTGACTGACTGACTCTATATTTTTTTAATGTTTCCCTGCAGTCCTCTAACAGGCTGTCTGCTGTCTCTCATTTTGTATTGAGACAAATATTCTCTGAGCCATGGGACATTCCTGTGGTATAGGGTTATCAAGCCAGCCCAGGATTCCCAGGGATACACTGAAAACACAGGCTATTCACAGCATGGAGGGCAAAGGATGATTCCCCAAGGCACTGAGGTTATTCACATGCACACTGTGCCAACACCGTGCATCTCGGTAGCAAGTCCAACAGCTTTGGGAAGGTATCAGACTCACATATGTTGTTAAATAACTTAGTGGAGTCAGAGGACATGCGAACTTCTGGATGCCCAAAATTCCATGACAGCAACCGGGAGCCACTGGTAGACACTGTGAAGCACACAGGCAACAAAATCTCTTGCACAGTCTTTGTACCAGGCAAGCACCCAGATCCATGAAAATCCATCCTGCCACCCAAACTTAAGGACAATTTTTATCATGGTCACAGCAGACTTGGAACTTAGCAATTTGTCTACATCATCTATAACACTCTTCTGAGCTGGCAGGATTCTTGCCTGTGGTGGGAGGGTGTACTAGTAAACAACTAAACTGATTTCACTAAGGGCTTTAACAGCTCCCATGTTAAAATATAAGTTACACAGCATGTTGAAATAGGGAATGGATTTCACAAATAGTCATGGAGGAGGGATGACATCAATTCATTCCTTGAGCTCCTGGAAAGAGTCTGAAAGTCTCCCATCAGCTTTCCAAAGCTTGTGCTCAGTCCTGTTGTTCCTGCTATTTATTAAGGGACCAAGGCAGGAAAGCAGTTGTGGCACAGCAACAACTGGCCAGGTCCCCTTTCCTCTGTTGCAGCTCTGCTGGGCATCAGCCCAACCGCTTGTGTTATGGGTAAAATGATGAAATTATTACATTTCCCAATAAAAGGAGAAGAGTACAGTAGTTGATTGTTAGTATTTTTCTGTTATGGAGCAACGGCTTCAGCTCCTGCAAGAGGCATTAATCAAACTATGTCTTTTCACAGAATTTATTGTGACAATCCATGGGCCCTGGGGATAACACCTAACTGTCTTCTGGCATATCTCTGGCCAGTGATTAAAGGGAATGGAAAGGTAGCACAAAATGTAACTAATGAGGGAGAGGAGCAGTAAACCACTCCACTTTCTGGAAGAGAAGTCCTGCAGTCTTTTCTTGCCCTGTTCTCCCACTGGAGTCAATGTGAACCTTGGCTGAGTCAGGACTGCTGGAGATGCCTCCCTCTAAAATGTTGTATTTGCCAAAACAGATCAAAGGCAAAATATACTGTGATCTCATCACAAAAAAATCCCCAAAACAACCAAAACCAAAAAACCACCCAAAAAACAAATTTGGGGACTGGGACTAACCTTCCAGACTTCTACTGCCTTAAAAGTGTGAGGCTGTCTAACCACATTAGGCTCAGTCACTGCAGAAAGAGAGGTGATTCATCTCACCCTAAGACATGTGTCTAAAAGATAGCAGATGACTTACTGTCTGGAAGAACCTATTTCTCTCCACTGACTATTAAGTGACTACAGGGTAGGTATGTCTCCTTACAGAAGCTGGCCAGGTCCAACTCATGCTATATTGGCTTCTATTTTTGAATAGATTTTGGACAGTAGTATAGATTCCAGTAGACCTTCTGCTATAGGGAGTTAAAAGGATGGCATATGAAGTCTCTTAAAGTGAATCTTATTCTCTGTTTTAAATCGTTATAACACAGCTCTGCAAGTCATCAAGTCAGGTTTCTGACACTGAATGCTTTGTCCAGTGGTTTATTTGGAGGATAAATAATGATTCACAGGCATTACCCTGTGTGCCGCTACTAACCACAGAGCCAATTATATGACCTTTGAAAGTCACATTTTGCAAGTTACTTAATTCTGCTATATTCTCCATTTGAAAGCACTACTTATTTGAGAAGTACTGAAATGTAAATTTATGATTTTTCACTGTTCTAGGTCATCTGTAGAAGCACTAAAAAAAGGGAAGGAGCCATTTGATTTTAAAGTTTTGCAGAGGAAACATTAAGTGGACTCTTAATTCTTACATATATGTTAATACCTCACATCCTGCACAAATGCTATAAATTTGCACACATGATATTGCTACTGGGCAACCCAAACTGTCAGAACACCAACAAAAAAACCCCAAAAACAAACCACCAAAATCCACAAAGGTCATTTAAAGACATAGCTTTGACTGACATAGTCAGCTCCATTCATCCAGAGAGCTGGCAGATGGCATGCTGAGATCATTATTTCTCTTTCCTTTCAGTAAACACAGGGCAACTATTACAAGTTCACAACATGAGGTTGTATACCCACTTGATGAGTCTGATTCTGATGGCTTAAAAGAGGGCTTTGCCACTGGTTTCAGCAAAAAAAGGAACTGTACCACAGCCATGCAACACAAATATGTAATTGTAGCACATGGTCAGACTTGCTATGGAGTTGCGTCAAGCTCGTCAAGAACTGATGAGGCTGGTTGGAGGAAAACATGAGATGTGTCCCTGGCTCAAGCAAGGCAGGACTGAACAATGCCTGGGATGAAGTGGAGGTCTCATGCCCAGTGCTGTCTCAATGAAGCACAGGAGAGAAGCCACACTTGTGTACCAACCTTGAGCCTCCTCTCCACTGTGCATAACCAGCCTTCTTATAAACACGGTCCTTTAAGGAGTAAGGATGTACTCAAAGACTCTCTGATAAAGGTCAGACAGCCTTTACTGCCACCAGAGTGGATGGAGAAGGCCCAAAGTAACCAAGACCCTCATTAAGCCCTATCTGCATACTGACTTTGACATCCCTGAGAATGTAAATGAAATGAGAACAGGCTGTACATATAGGAAGATAACAATCCAAACACCATCTATAACGTAAAAGAAGGGGAGCTTGGGGAAAAAAATAGAAAGAAAAAAGAAAACGAGGGAAAACACCTTTGCTTGTTTGGGATTGGTTGATGGATTGTGTCTCCCCTCCTCCCCTGAAGGGATGCCTCTAGGTGAGCTTTGTGCCTCCAGCTGTGTTGCAGCAGATCTGTGCAAATCTTTTCATTTATATCCTTATCACTAATAGATCTCTTTTACTCTATCTTCTGTAGCAATGCGGAGTTAACACTCTGTAGTTAGTACATTTATCACTGGCAATCCTGAACCTGCTTTCCTGATGCTTCAATAAGCCATAGTATTCATGAATCTGGATTGTGCAAGTTCTTGCTGAACTCGGCCAGACCTAGAGTATTGAATTAGTAAACTGCACTATTTGCAAATCTGTGATCATGGAAATTTTTGTTTAACTTGACCAGGCTGATAGTGCTGAATTGGTTCTCATCGGAAAGAAAACCCAACCACACCCAATCCTTCTGATTTCTGGGGAACAGATATAATGCAACGGAGTTTATTTTCTGCCAAATTTCTACAGCCTTAATGCAACACATAATAGATTTAATACTTTATTATGTACTATTATCTACTCTCTAAGTTCAGTCTTCAGTAATTCCATTTTTCCTCAAAAAACCCCCTACAAAACAAAAAAAAAAAACCCCCACAAACAAACAAACAAAACCCCCAAAAAAACCCATTTAGTGGTCTTGAAATTAATCTACCTCATACAAAACTATTTATTTCCAATTCAACATGCTAAGTGGCAGTCACACATTTGATTTGTGTTAGACTGTAGCATTTTATATTGAACTTGTCAGGAAGTTAAATACAACGTTGACATAAAACCTGGGCTTCACTGAAGTCTCAAAATTCCCAGTAGCAAGTGTATGATAGAAAATATGAGCCTATTTAAATATTTTACATGCCCTGTTGTGAGTTTTAATCTTATTCCCCTAAAACCAGTGTAAGATTTACTAATGAATTTGGTGGAAGTAGGCACTGTCAGAAGAATGCAAAAGTGTTGTTACTGCTCAAGAGACTTACAATGAGTATCTTAGTCATTTTATGGGAAAATATGATTCAAAAGCACAAATCTGCTTCTCTCAGCTGAGAAATATAGAGTACAGATTTTCCAGAATCATCAGTATTGTTATATTCCAAATTCAGCTGGGAATCTGGGGGAGCATCTATCAAGACTAAAAATGCACCAAAATGATCCACTTGTCTTCCACAGGAAGGATGAAACGACATGATTTATTCCTGATATCCAACTGGTCACTTCCTGACTGTAGATCACTACCCTGGTGTGACTAGGTATGAAATCATCCAAGATGCTTTTCTAAAAAGTGATGCTATTCATGGTAAAGCAATATCTCTGGCCTTATTTTACACAGATCTTGAAAGCTTCACCAACATTTACAACTCACAGGATTAGACAGAGAATTTGGCACAAACCTTGTACCACGTTCTTAAATGTACTGAGTGACCCAAGGAATTCATGAAGCCATTATTATTTTTCACATCTTGTAAATTCTGTAATATAACATTAATATCTAAATATGCCAAAACCTTTTTTAGGAGTGTGGCTTAAATCAAAAGCTTGAAGAAGTTTATTGGAAAAGCTCTGATTTTTACATCAAACCATTAATTTTATTTGTTATAGTGAGTGATAGGAAAGGATGAATAATGAATTTTAAGCAGGTATATTTAGTATGTCTGGAACTACTAAGCTTTTTTTATACTACAACTTTTGTTCTAATGAATAATTTATCCAATTAACAGTAAAACATGGTTTTCATTTTAACAAATTTCAAGATAGCAACCTAGCATTATTATTGGGCTTTCAGTACAGAACTCAGTTCTAGATTGAGATGCTTACATTTAGGTGTCACTGGTGCACCAGGTATCTAAGTTATTACTGTAATCACTGGAGATCTAGGGATCAATTTGGATTCCTACACACGTGCCTAGCACCATTGTTATTCTGCTCGGTGTTCACCTGCTGCTCCAGAAGTGCAAATCTCCCCCAGGTCTTTTATCACAAGAGTCATCCTTTTGGAGATGTCTCAGCCTTGAGGAGTTCCACAGCTGTAAGGGTCAAGCCCCCACTGAACACAGTCAGAGCTTCCTGCAGTGCAATTCAGCAGTTTTCAAAAGCTGTAGGGTTCAATTCAGTTGCCTTCAAATAAATGCATGGTGCAATCTTAGATACCATAAATTATTATGCCTGGACTCCAACTGTGTCTTCTGATGGGCACAGACTCCACAGAGGGCTTAGACCCTCCTCCAGGCTTATGAGGGTGGTTACTAACTCCAGGCACCTCAAATGGCACTAAACACAAAAATTCAGGGAAACAAGCTGTTCTCTGCACCCTGATGATTAAACTGGATTTAAATAAGAGCCTAGATACCTAGATGCCTATAAACCACACTCATTTATTTATCTGTATTTTAATCCCACACTAGGTGAAATATTCACATAAAAGTAGCAAGATGCCAAATAAGATGCAGGAAGTTATCTTAATTCTACATCACATATTAGTATCTTTATTAAATAGTTATTTCACAGATGACAGATGGAAAACTAATACTTGCTTCAGTGTGCTTGTTTGCAAATGCCATGCACAACAAAATGTATTAATATATAGACCAACAAAAAATCACTTTATTTATTGAACTGGATGAGATACCTAAGCTACAGGAGCTTGAATAATCACATGAAAGCACCTTCCGTGCAGACTGATACATGCAAGCTCTTAGAAGCAGTAAGTAGCTTGGAAAGAGAAGTCAGCATGGCTTCCTAAAGTCAAACACTTGGCCGTACTCATTATAACCTGGCTTGGGTAATCCAACACAACACACCTTAACAGCCCCCAGATTATAAAGATTAAAGACCAGTGATGCATTCACTTACTTTGTCTAAAGAAACTTTGACCACATGAAGATCTGTGCTGAGGTGCAAAACCATGCACTTGCCCTGTATGACAGCTCAAGCAGTCAAATAACCTTTTCCTAAAAGGCTGTAAAAATATTAGACATACTTTGCAAATGCAACTAATATATTTTCAAATTGGACTTGTTCAAACAAACCCACTGATAACCTGATGTATGAGTTTATAAGAGGATGTGTCTTCCTCTTTTTATAAGGTGGCAAAAACTCTATCTTTCATTCTGCTCCACAGCATTACTATTTGTGGCATTCTCCCTTCAACTCTTAAAAGCACAGAAGTGAAGTAACAGTTAGGAAATCCCAGGCTTGATAATAACAATAACCAGAATAATAACCTAGCAGGATCTTAACTATCTCTACTTATATGTCTTTATTGGCTGTCATAGATGAGTGATGATAGATGAGAAGTCATGCCTGGTTAATACTCAAAGTGTCTGCTCTTTTACTCCAAATCTCTTCCTCAATTGCCCTGTTTTTGCAGCATTTTGGTAGGTAGGAGGAGGAAAAAAACAACTGCATTACTATTAGGTCAAGAGCTAGAAAGAGAAATATATGTTGTCCTCTTTCTTCAGGGAATATTACTTCAACTAAAAGTAATTCTGCATGCACTTAGGAGAACTGACAGCAAGGCATCTTCCCTTCAAGGATAAAACCCTCAAAACTTAGAGGTATTTTTTCTCTTCTTGTAAAAATAAATGTCATTTTACTGTATGTAGTTCAACCTAACTTTATAAAGTAATACGAGTGGAATGACCAGTGTTGTATATCACTCTGAAACAATCCTAAACCAACTTCCAATTATATATATAAAATTACTAATGAAGTGTAATTCCCCCTGGGAGGTAACCACATTCAGATTGACAACTGCTACATTAAACACTGCCAAAAACGAATACAGAGCAGATTTTAACCAAGGACAAAGGGGCACGCTGCTNAAAAAAAAAAAAAAGCCATAGGAGCTTTAGCAGTACATTTCCATCTAGGCTCCAGATCAGCCTCTCTGTCTGCAAAGTCAATTTATGCCCACAGAATTCCTGCCAGCATATTTCTAGCAACACTGTAAGCCATGAGTGTACAACTCAACTGCATGGGTCATTCTCCATTTGATTTACATTCAGTCTAATAAACAGAGGGAATTAAAACATGCAAGCTGTGTGAGTTGATGAACCCACAAATTAAGGACATTTACTTCTACATATGTAAAGCTGGCAAGAATTCAGTTTTACATGTTCATCTAAGACACCTGCAGATGGCAAAAAGTTCCAGTCATGGAGTGGTCCAGTCTGTAGCACTGGAATCACAATTTGGTCTCAGGTAAAACATACAACATTTCTAGTTCACCTTCTCTTTTCAAAGGATCTGAAATAATAATACACATTTACCTAACTTCAAGGGTATTGTGAGGATTAACTAATGCTAGTGTGCTTTCCAAACAGACAAAGCATTGTATGGAGCAAGCAATTTAACAAGTTTTACGGAACAAAGATTTGCAATAACCTTGCTGAATTTAGAACATACAATTACACATAACAGATTTTTTTTTTAATGGGATGCTTGTATCAAACTTGAAAATGGTATTCTTTCACATGAAGAAAGTATTTTATAAGTTTTAATCATCTACCAGAAACTGTCACAACTTCTCATATAGTATGTTGAAGCTGCTAGAAAGGACACCGAAGGCAGCATGTAATCTGTGAGTAGAATAGCAAGGGGGAAAGTCAATTATTTCATTGTATGAAGTTGATAAGACTGGGATACTATGAAGTTTTCTGTATTTACTTTGCTTGCTTCTTTGGTTTTTACTGTATTTTCTTTGGTTTCTGTTTGATTAGAAAAAAACAAGTATTTTAAAAAAAATATTAGATTATTCGAGAACCCTTCTAGACAGTTAAGTAGTCATTTAAGCAGAATATTTTACTTAATTATAATTAATTAGTACAAACATGCTCCTTAAAGCATACCTACATACCAGTGAAAGGAGATGTTCTTACCCTTTCACTTACTCAGCAGCTCTTCTGAAATCATCTCATGTATCACCTCCTATTCTTATGTCCGCATCACCAGATTCAGCATCTTTTTCCTTCAGCTCACTGATACAGGGAGTCTCATAGTTGCAAAAGGAGGTCTACAAGGTTTCAGTCTGTAGGAGCAGAGAGGTGCCTTTGCAGAGTTGTGGAATGCCCTTGACTCCCATGGCTTATATGGGGGGAGGTCAGCAGATCTCTGCAGATGTGGTTTCTCACCTAAATTATCAAGGAATCTGCAGTGGCCCAGGCACTGCACTGAAATTCTGCACACAGGGCAAGGGGAAAGGAAGAAAGTATCTTTACCTTCAGCCTTGCTGAGCAAGACTGCTAGGTCAGAACAGGTTATCATGAAAAACTGGCTGAAGGAATATTTGAGGTCAACACCACCTTGTCTCCCTGCAGGAGGGCTGCTGCAGCTACAGCATGTTCCCTGATCAACTCTTACATTAAACTGCAGAAATTTGACCTAGTTTTCGTGCTGTTTCCCTTCCTCACACAACATGGGAAAATAGGTAAACTGCATCAAAGGGTAACTGCAACCACAGAAGCATCCTCCTGTCCCTTTCCACTTGCAAACATTTGCTGGTCACCTCTTCTCTGTGGAGTCTTTGAAGCAGAACTTCCCTTTTTCATTCCTCTGACTAAGTACTTATCACCACCTCTTCCCTCAGCATTGCTCAAGTAAGAGGCTGCTTCCCAGACTCCTGCTGAAAACTTCAGCTATGCCAAAGACTTTGGTCACTTCTCTGTTTGCCTGTGATTCCCATCAAACAAGCTTCTGCAAGACACTATGTCCCACCTGCTCACATCTCTGCAAAAGCACAGCCACATCATGCATACTCTGAAATGGCAGCGGGAGTCCTTACCTATTGCAGGTTCATTAACTGCCTTCTTTGATGACAAAACACTTAATTCCACTTCTCAACAGCTGTTGACCTCCCCTGCCATTCCACATACTGTTATTACAGTTAGTTTCAAGACTTTTTTACCTTTTTTCACTTCCTCTTCTCTGCAATAGCTTCACCTCCAGGATTCCCCTTCTGAGGTCAAATCTCAGCTGAGACGCTTTATTTTAACCTTCTCTCTTCATTTCTTTTCTCTCCTGTGTTTATCCTCCTTAAGATTTAGGAAGAGTTCCCTGAAAAACATTCTGTAAAGAAGCTTAATTAAAAATGCTGTACATAAAAAACTTCTTTAATATCTCTTTATTACTCTCTGGGATAAAAAAAAAAAAAAAAATCTACCCACAGAATTTGCTTATTTTTAATGTGTGTGACAATCTGACATAATTTCAGAAACTTAAAGTTTATTCACCATGGAAGTAATGTTTTAACCACACTAACAAGCCCTGCAGTATACAACACACACAGAGCAATAATGAACATAAAGAAAGCCGTAGCAGCAGTTTGGTATACATATGAGACAGTTGACTCAGAAGTCTGAAGCAGCAGCTTTCTGAAAAATCACGCATGTCAGCATTTCTTCTACTAAACTGTACTCTCTTTTGCATTTGAAGAAAAAAAAAAAGGAATTAAGCAGTTATCATGAAATCTGTTATATCTTTTTGGAAAACATTATCCTCAACATACCAGTGAGCTCTAAGTCTTAGAAGGGAAAAGCTGTAAACTTTAAACTAAAGAGATTTGTCTGCCAATAGATGACTTCTATGCGCTGTTACATGAGAATGTGAAAAACGTACAATGTGTAAAAAGCCATTCCCCCTCAGCTCTCAGCAATTTACCGTGCAGCCACTGCCATGCTACACTTGCTCTATCATCCCATTCTCAAACCCTAGATCAGTGCAGAGCTAAAGGTGTCGGAAAGTTTCCTCCTGCAATGTCCTGCAGCACGGCTCTGCAGCAGCAGGGCAGCACCATGCCCGGACGAGCACACAGATTTGCTTCGTGTTTCACTGAGGTAACATGAACGGTCTGAATAATCTCCAGGTAATCTGCATTAAAACCATTTTACTGCAGTGTACTGCGGTATTAGGAAACATTTCAATATCACACACCACGTGATGCAACACAACCTGACAGCATCTGGTAGTTCCCAGGCAGTGAGGGAAAGCTTTGGATCGATGGCTGCATTGTAGCAACTTTCCATTTTACAAAGTAATATGACAGACTATTTTGGCTCACTATGTCGGTGCATAACATGAAATAATACATAATTCCTGGAGTAAAATATCACAGACCTAAAAGCCAATTATTTTTTTTTTCTTTCTTTACTTAGCCCCCCAACTTGTTTTCATGAGGCTCTTTAAATGACAAGAGATTTCCCTAACCTTAAGGGTACAGTGAGGTGTTACAACGTTATTAGCTCAGGGATAAATTAGTTGGGTTAATATAGGGATTATTTTTCCTGTTCTTATTTAAGTTACCACAGATACATTTCCTTCTCCTGTTCTTCCAGTTTGATTATTTTGTAGTTCAACTTAAATTTGCACGTATGCTTTTCATATATAGTTTCATGGCAATCGTATAAGGTGGCAACATTTCAGTATTATTCCAATATTTACACAGAGATTTTAATTAGTTCTATAAAGTTTTGGAAATGTTCCTCAGATTTATGTACTGACATCAAAGATGCATGAAAGGCACAGGAATTTTTCCTTGAGTGAGCCTTTCTCATCCAGCAACACAGACAAATCCAATATTACAGAATGGTACCTGGATATATTTTCATCAAGTGAATTTTTTTTGTGCTTAGTGTGAGGGAGTTTAGAAGTGCATTTCCTGAGATCTCTGAAACAGTCTTTGAAAGTCTGGAGTATGACAGTAACAGCTACAGAGGTAGCAACAGCGACGTAGGTGAACTCTCTTTATCACCTGCATCAGCAACCTGCACACGCCAGGGTTTCGACGCTGCCTGCGAAGCATCAGCTGCGGCCCCGCTAAGCGAAGGGCACGGGCGATGACATTGGCGGCAGTGCGCTGCGTGTTCCCGCAGTGAGAGGGTCCCTGCAGGTGCTGCTCTGCACAGCCAGCCCCTCTACCCCGCGGCTTTCGTGCGAACCACGCTCGGCCGGGGGTGAGCACAGCCCCGGGCAGCGCCGGCGGGACAGCCCTCAGCGGGGTGCGTCCCGGAGCGCTGCCCGGGCGCTCCCGGCACTGGGGACACGGGGCAGCATCGCACGAGGGCCCTGGTCACCTTGTCAGGATGGAGCTCATTGAGGTTTTCCCGTCCTTTCCCCCACCGCAGCTTTGCCACGAAGCCCGCCGCGATGGGCACCCTCGGGTCCAGGATGCGCCACGGACCCCTCTTCCCCCGTGGGCGCTCCCGGCCCTGCTCGGGCAGTCGCCGCCACCCCGCGCCCCTCGCTCGCAGCCCCTCTTGGCCCCGGGGGTCCCTCCGTACCTCGCAGCAGCCATTTTCCGCCTCCCTCTGCAGCAGCTCCAGCGGTGATGTCACCGGCCGTCCCGGCCGTAGTCCCCGCGGTGGCGGGATGCGCCGATCGGAGATCCTTCCTCCCTCCCTCCCGGCAC
>VXAU01000969.1:773028-789794 GCA_013399695.1 Formicarius rufipectus | reverse complement strand
TTGGCCATATTGACCACTATCAGGCAAGTATCACTTGGCTACCACAGATTTTTCTTGGTAGCAGCAGCTAGCCAGATATCCAGCATGCTCATTGCTTCAGAAAAGCCACAACCATGACACACACCAGTGAGCATGAGAAGAGTAAGACACTGTTACATGGTGATTCAGATTTTGTTAACACATGTAAAGACAAACTAAAATCTATTGGAGTCACTTCAAGGGAGAAAAACAGTTCACAAATCAAATATCTTGTATGTATATTTAGGGTAAAGTTGACTTCTTTATAGATAATATTTTGCCCAGTTTGCCTATCAGGAATCGCAAAATGTTTTTATTGATAATGATTTATTACTATAAATCAAACTTTGCAAGTAATGCTTCACAACTATTTCAGTTCTGTCAGTTGCTCTTGCACAGCATAAAATGTCAGAAATACCCAATTATTTTTGATCTCTTCCCACTTGGTAAAGTCCTGTTTCCCCTTGCTGATTTCCCCCTGTAACCAGACCAAACTCCTTGCTTGCAGTTTGTGTGAGCAATTCCAATTAGTTCTTTTCCTGTTACTTATTATATGCTTGTGAAGTTCTTCTGCGCTGTTTCAGAAGCATGTAAAACTAAGTTGTTTCCAGCAATTCAAATAAATTACCAAAGAGATTTTTTAAATTCCTTTCAGAAGGATATTGCTGAGCTCTACCCTCCTCCCTTTGCAGTAATCATTGAAAGGTATTACTGAAAGATAAAAATCACTGTCTGGTGTTCATCTACTGAAGAGGTAAATTTCAAGGTTGATTAATGGGCCCAAATTAAAGTTTCATTACAATAAAAATTTTAGTCTTACCTGCTACTACTACAAGCAGCAGTTAAAGTGTTTTCATCTTTCATTTCCCTCTCTGTTTGGATGAGGTGACTTTGCATATAAATATATTAAGTGCATTTAGTATGATGAAAGACAGCAGTCATCTCAAGGCAATTACAGAGACATATATCCCTTACTCTAAACATGGCTTAACATGTCTTCTGGTTTACTTCATCTTGTGTCTGCATGGATAAATTAAGGAATCTGGAACTTTCCTGACACTTTCTCTTACAATTTTTCCAAAATTATTAACAAAGAGCTGCTGTGTTTATTCCCAAAACAATAAAAAGGGTAATTGCTAAGACAAAATTAAATGCTTATGCAGCGATTTTTGCAGACAACTTGTTCTACTGTTTTTACTTTATTGGTGCTAAATAGAGTTAAATATCTTCTGCAACAGAATAACTGATACGAGAGATTTAAAAAACAGACCATCCTGCAATGCCAGCGTGCAATTTTTCTACAATGCCTATTTTACTGTAGTCTAGAAAATGCAAATATTTTAGAAATATTTAAGTGGGTTAGTATATACACAATTAAAGACTGATTAGTGCTATAGTTTGGTCTACCAGCTGGAGCCCACATTTTATAAATACATAATTTCTAAGATGCTTCTGAGTCCCAAAAGCAACATTCACGTCAACGTGGTAGAGCGTGGAGCAGGCTGCTGTCAATCTCTGTCACTAAGCAGTTCTAACATAAACTTTGTAATTGGGTCATAACAGTTGTAGTTAATATAATGTCTGTTGTTTTTGCCACTACAAACTACCAGAATTCTGGATTGTTTGTTTTTATTTTGGGGGGTTTTGTTGTTGTTTTGGTTTGGGGTTTTTTGTTTTGTTTTTTTGTGGGTTTTTTTTTTTTTTCTTTTTTGGTTGGTTGGGGTTTTTTTTGTCTCAGAGCAATATAGCTTCATTACAAAATAGATATTCAGCTGTTAAGGAGATACTGAGCTGTTCACACAGAAATAAATTGTTTATAATTTGGAATACAAAATTACAAGTTTCAAGTTTTCCACTATATCTTTAGTTTGATCCCTCTAAGCAATATCCTCAAGAGTCTCCCTTAAATTCACATCAAAGCCAACAAATCAGTTTCAAAGGAAGAAGAGATGCAAAGAAGAAATTCTTAGATAACTATAAATTCCTACTCCATGAAAGCTACTCCCTTCTGCAACACTCAGTAAGAAAAATCTCTTTGGCCTTGAATGTGTAAAGATAAACTATAAGCTGGAGTTCATTGAGCTTCAGTCGCACTGCCTGTGGGCCACCGGGTTCAGCTCTCCACCTGCACAAGTTGTGGTTTTGGGGTTTCATTTTTTGGTTTTTGAGGCACATGGGTTTTTTGTTTTGGTTTGGTTTGGTTTTGGTTGTTTGTTTGTTTGGGTGGTTTTTTTTGGGGGGGAGGGTTTCTTGTTGGTTTTGGGGTTGCTTTTATTTTGCCTTTTTTTTTTTTTTCTTTTGAAGTCTAGCCTTTGAATGTGTTTTCTCTGTGGAACGTGTGTATATCTTCAGGACTTCTTTAATGACTCCNGGGTTTGGTTTTTTAAGGCAAAATAAAACTAAAAATTGAAAAGATGACTTGCAAAGAAGGGTTGCAACCAGGGTCGTGACACTCAGCCTCCACAGCAAAGCCGACACAAACTTTGAACAGGGAGGGACGGGAAGGGAGGGGACAAAAGAGGGGGAAGAAGGGAGCGCTTTTCCCAAACCAGGGCTTGGTTCTGTAATAGAGGAACAGGGTGGGGGGAGGAACACAAAACGCCAACACACAGACGCAGAAAACCCCTAACCACAGCTAACCTTTCTGCCTCACCCCTCCCCGTCACTCTTGTTACCGCCAACTCATCCCGGGGGGCGGATGGAGCGGGGGCAGCGGGCACCGCGGTGAGGCCCCTGCCCACGGATGGGGGTCAGTGCTGGGGGTCCGAAGGTGAACAGGCTTTACAAACGGGTGCCCACAAAAACGACGGGCGTTCTTTTGTTTTGGCGGGAGCTTCCTCTTCAAATAAACAATGCCTGAGAAAAACGGCTCAAATTTTTCCTTAAAAAAAAAAGTCAAAAGAGGCTAGCAGAGCAGATGATACTTGGTGTTCCTCGGGCAGGCTTTCCTTCTCCTCGCAGAATGTGCAGAAGGAGCACCTTCTCAGCCCGTGGAAAGCAGCCTGCCTTGATGAATGCTAAGTACCTCCAGCTGAAAGAGGACCTTCTCCTCTTCCTCATCTTTCATCCAAATAAAGTGGATAAACATGACAATAGAGGAACTGAAGATATCAGTAAAAGAAAATTAAACCTGCAAGTGTATCGAGGCTGCACATAATTTTCTCTGAGGACCCGGTGAGGTGTTTAATCAGCTCGTTGCCCTGCTTCTGAGGACAGTGCCATCTTGCACCGTTTCTGTACTCACAAGCCAAAAAGTGCCTCACCTTTCCCAGGAATGCTGACTTATCATGTTTTCCAGAGAACTAAGTGGAAAAGCTCTGGACAGTACTCTGGGTTTGCTTTTGGTTTTATGAGATTTTCTTCTGTCCTTGTCTCTGTGTGCCTCGTGCCTTTTCACTGCTGCTGCCAAGGACAGAGAAGACCCCTGTCCAAGCAGTTCATCCTCGCGGGTGAAGGGTGAGCTAACAGCCACACAGGATGGTATAGGGGCACAAAAATGTATCACCAAGCCCATTGTTCTTACTGTACACAAATGCTGGTGCTGTAGCAGAGGGGTGAAACCCACTAGGGCACTTCTGAATTAAATTTATCCAGTGCTGACAGAGTAGATGGGGGTACAGAGAAGGAACACAGCTGCTACCACTGCATGGTGCAAAATGTTGCTCCAGGGTAACCTCATCCTGCATCTATTAAGTATTTTTGGCAGGTCAAATTTGTACTGGTGGTCTTACACAAACCCAGCATAAATCTGGCACAAGTTTTACTATCCACTGGAAATTTGAACAAAAACATCATCCTGGATTTGCACAGTATTTGACTACAGCCTAATCTGTCTGACTACTGGAGAAACATGCAGTTGCAGGATTATAAGATTGCAAAACTTTGCTCTAACTTTCCTAAGCATGTGCTCGAGCACACTTCCCCATCACTAGTCCTGCAGTGCCACGGCTGGTTCAAGAGCTATACTTCAGCCACTTACACAGCTGTATCTTACCATAGATCTATGAAGCTGTTTGGCTTTAAAAAAGCACACTGAATTAGATGAACTGGAGCAAAAGTAATGACAAAATAGGCAAGGAAAAAAAAAAAAGGATGAAGTAGAAATTTCATGTAACAGTCAAAAAAAGAATGGGGCAGTTTGAGGGGGTGCAATATTCAATCTTCAAGCCACCTGACTAAGAAAAAGAGCATCTTATTACACAATTACACTTAAAAGTGTTTACCCTTGTGCTAATATTTACAAGTAGAGTTCTCGAAAAGGACTCCATGTTTCTTTTCCCTTAACAGGGACAGGAAATAACAACTTTGGAAGGGTTATTTCAGAATTCTTAATTACAAATAATTTCAATGAGTCATTTTCATGAATCAAATTCTTCATATTTTGTTATAGATATTCTCAGCCTGAGAAAAGAATGATGCAAAATCTCTTCAATGTATGCACCTAATAAAGCCACTCTAATTTTTGAAACAGCAAATAATAATAAATTACTATAAACCTTTCCTTCCATGAAAGTACTCAGTCTTGAGAAAATATGCTAAAATTGATCTTGGATATGATACCCCAATTCCAGTACCTAGTACACTCAAAATTATACCAGTTGAGACTGTGCAGGTGTGCAAATATCTGCTTCTAATTGAATTTTCTGTATGTAAATGAAAATGGATGTGTAAGAATAATTTCAAATCTAAAAGCCATGTGATGATGTGGATAGCTTGCCCCTCACTTGATGAGACATCCTTTGCATTTTGTAGGATATGGATGGGTGGAGAGGAACTGTCCAAAGTACCCCAATGGTACCAGGTTTCTGGTCACTTGAACCAGAGATTGTCTAGCATGTGACACAAATTAGCAGAAATTGCCTTTCAAAGGGTTTAGTATGCCAAAGGCTAAAACAATTTCTGTATTAATCTCTATATTTTTCTAGGAAATCAGTCTTCAGACTCCTGAGAACTTATTAAAAAGAAAACTGAAATGAGTAAAATAAAATAGCAGATTTCTAGGATCTGCAGGAGCACTGCAAGAGTCAATCTGTACAGATGCACAAACACTGTAATAAACAGATCTGATATAGGAAAGAGGTCCCTAAAGCACTATTCCTTGAAGAAGAAATCACAAAGTCCTCAGAGCTAAACACATTCTTAAGAATGGAATTATTATTAACTCCATAGTTAAAAGTGAGGTCTTTTATTATTTGAATTGCTTTAAAATATTTTCATTAATTAAAAATAATCAAAAGCACTACAAAAAAGTGCATCTTTTGGTATTGTATTTTTAAACTGATTTCAAATTAGCCAAGTGCAATCACAGTATTTAAGCATGCAGATATATACTTCTCTTAACAATTTTTTTTCCCTAAGTCCTTGTCAAATTTGAAGCAAATCTGCTAAAGAGTAAGGTAGATCGATGTTTAGTTTCATGCAAATAGCACAGGATGATCACTGAGAGGCCCTATTTTATGGAAAACCTGCAGCATACTGCTCTATATTATTCCAATCTGTACTGAAGTTTGTTTGTTCCTTGTTATTTTCTTTCAAGCGGGAAGTTGTGGGGGCGTTCTGTGGGGTTTTTCTGTGGTTTTGGTTTGTTTTCAAACGCCCTGTTAGAAAGTAAGGCTGATTACCAGGTCTTCAGGTACCCATGGGACGAAATCTAAGGGGGGGAGGTTTTACTTCATTAATTCTACTGCTCACAGATCTTGTAATTTAAATTACTTGTAACAAATGATTAAGAGACTGAATCATAATATTTAATACTAGTTTTGAACCCAAAATGTCCCTTTTTTACTAATACTATAAAAAAAGCTTATTAACCTCAAGACATCAACATCAACACCATATTGAGAAGGTGACGCTTGGCGTTTTTTATGCATGTGAATTCCAAATTATTTTCTGAACACATATATACATTTCATACACTCATTACCTAAAAGCAGCTATAGCTAAACTAGAAAGAACTGTACACTAGCAACATGAAAATAGAAAGAGATTCAGGGAAAATTAATCCACAGTACTTAAATTATCTAGAAATTCAGCTAGAATAATTGAAACAGCCACATTTTAATAAATATTTGGCATAAAAGTCCTGGACATGACATTCCAAGGAACTCGTTTTCCAGAAGGTATCCACTCCAAAATCACAGTATGTCCCACCAAGCTGTTCTCCTCCTCTATGCCCTCAAATGACTAGTATTATCCTGTAGTGGAAAAAGCTTTCTTATGGAGTTTCTCATCCTCAGCTTATCTACTTCAAAACAATGGAAAAAAATCAAGATGGGACCTTGTCCATTTCTTTGTCATTTTTTGTCAGTTAATGCTGAATCCTGGCTGTCAACTAGTGACAGATCATTTGATGTAGAGATTCTGAACATATGCTTGAAAAAGCAACTTTAATTAACAAAAGGAGATACTTCCCGCCTGGAAGAAACTTCCTAACATATTTACAGATTTCAAGGTGTAAAAAGCAGTAATGCAATTGTATTATCAGGAAAAAATAGGCTCATATGGGAAAGGTGAGAGTATGATTACAATGAGCAAGTTGAGTGTAGGTAAATTGTGTCTGATAAGTTACTATTGTAAATCTGATAGCGGACAATCTTAGGAAGGATTATCTACTCTGATTAAATCCATCTGTTCTTCTAACCAAAATGAGTCTTTCTTCCTCAAAAACACTTTTGAGTTTAATGCTGTCCTCATGTGAAGTTGCACAGCTCGGCTAAACTGGTGGAAACATCTCATGGAGTCAGCAATCTTCTGAAGGAAATAAGCTGGTTTTACATCCCTGGAGTTCCCCCTGGGGACAAAAGGGGTTATGAAAATGCAGTATGCATATGTGGGAACTAATCAGACTTGGAAAAGAATTGGAAACCTGCGCAAGTGAAAGCTGCTGCTAATGTATTAGGTAGTTTTGTTTGAGAAACTTCAACCAGATACAAAGTCTTTGAAGGTCTAAACTCAGTTCATGCAGTTATTTTGGAAATTCTCTGTACGTGGAACAAGTTTCCACATATGTATGAAAACTTGATTCGCACTAGGCAACTAGCTCCTGCTAACGCTTCCATTGGGATCCAGCAAAGTAGCAGCAAAAATCTAACACCATGGATGCAGTCAAAGGTGCATATCCAACATATGCCAAAGGCATTGAAGTGTAGTTCTAATTCTGGATTGCTTGAAAACTAGAATACAGACAACTGCAGAAAAATGGGGATGTTCTTTTGTCACAAGAAAGATACTAGAGCCCTTGCTGCAAGCTGTAGGCCCTTCGCTCTCTGGAGGAATGTACCTGTCTCCCAATTCCCTAACCTTAGGCTATGGGTACACACACTCCATGGGTTAAAATAGGATTGTTATGCAGATAACACAAGAGTCACTGGATGAAAGCAGGTGAAGAGACCCTTCAGCTAGTGTGAGGGAACACTCCTGGACCCTACCTTTTTTTCCAGAACTGTTCTGCATTTTACACAGACCCCAGACCAAAATTAACAATTATGTATGCATATAAACTATCTAGGATCAGAACCAAGTGCATTTCCTGACCTATCACAGTTAAGGCATTTTCTTGGAAAGTAGGAGATAAGAGCTGAAACCTATTCCAGGGCACAAATGGCTGTAAAAAGCTGGTTCTGTTTCCTGAACAGCCTTTCTGTACACACCACCACTGGAGGAAAACATGGATTCACTAGTATGCAAGTCCTTCTCTGCTGCATTAATACACACAAGCATTGTAAAGACGGAGCCTTGTTGAACTCCTTCAAGGAAACCATGACTGCCTCTGACACAGTGCTCTGAATGCTGGCAGATAAGAGGGGAGAATGCCCTGAACTGCAGGTGCCTGAACTGCAGGGGTGTGAGTGTGGAGACGGCCCATGCCAGTGTTACACAGCACCACAGTGAATACGCAGCGTTTCCATACAGCCACTGCTCTACACTGAACACCAGGCCTGGCTGCCTCTGCTTCTTTTTCTCCACCTGTTTATCCAGCTGTCAGGCTCTGTCTCCACCTCTGGTAACAACAAATCCTCCTTTAAAATTAATCCCCGAGTGAAATACCACAGTTGCAGGAAAAATGCCCTGTGATCTGCACTTGGGAAGATGCAACAAGAGTCCCTTGGAAGGCATCACCCTTGCCATGACAGTGTGGGACTAATCCATTAGTTAAGAAAACAAAAAATTACACCTTGATATACCTTACCTTTTAATCTTTTACTTCATTAGACTTGGAAGAAGTGGAATCCCAGGAAAAATACATTTCTACAAGGATGAAAATTTGGCTTCACAGGAAGTTTGAAAGACTATGATTACGTAGCTTACTGAAAAGGGATACAACAAAAGCAGCACACAAGTATTAAATGTGTTTATTCGTTGTAAATTATCATAATACGGCATTTGTTTTTCTTTCCCAGTGGAAACCAAGCCAGATGAGCCAAACCTCAAAAAAGCACAGTAAATAAAAGCCCTTCTCACAATATGTCTGCAGAATTCACAACTGCAAAGCTGAGGCAAAATGTGGATTAATCTATAAATTTTCAATTCATATAAAAATGTGTTTAAGTGGCGTTCTTATTTTTAGGTCTGTTAGAAATTGAAGCATCAGCAAGAATAAAAATGTACAGAAGTTTTCAAAACCCTTTTTTAGGAAAAAAGCCCCCGAACCAAACGAGAAAACATAAACAGTCCATGGTATAGGAAATTTTTTTTCCTCACACATGTTCTGACCCTGATACACCGGAAAGAAAAGGACCATTTTAACTACCACTTTTTCACAGTTTTATTTTACGATAACACTTACCTAAGTGTTCGCTGATTTTGAACTTACATTTTTGCTTTAAATAAAAATAATCACAAGCTTTTATTCTGTAATTTTAGGTAAACAGAAGGCTGATAAGCAAACAAACTGTTTAGTGAAAAAAACCTAACAGGTCTGTGCAAGATTCCATTTTTGAATATTTTATTTTATCCATGATAAAAGTTTGTTTCTTCTAAAGATTAAAACCACTTCACGTGGTAATTTGCATGCCACAGAGTGCACATTTTTCCTATGCCGTCTGACAGAACATGGGAGATACATGAGCCTCACCTGGAACAAGTTGTTTAGTTCAATCATGAATGCAAATACAATATGAATTTTAAAGAAACTATTTCAACACCAACAGTAAGGGTTTATGGAACATCAGAAAGGTGTGTAAATGAAAGCATTTCGGAAATATTTTGGTTACAGCAAGTGTAACACTAAAATATTTCCATTTTTGCTCAAAACACATGGCCCACCTATCAGTTCTGAAGCTGATGCCATCAGCTGCACCAACCTTAGTAAGTAATTACTAGATATGTTTGCAGAGATTCTCAATGATTTTAAAGGTTTTGAAATTTGAACAGGAGTATTAGTAGAGAAACAAGTTAAAAAATTCCGCATTACTGCCCTGTCTTGATATAGAAGGACATTTTATGATACCTATCTCTTGCAACTGTAGCTTTCAAAACCTCGCTGGATAAATACGCGTTACAGGTTTTTGTATAAAACCTGTTCCAGAGAAAAAAACTCCATGAACTAAGACCTGAATAAATCTAAGTTGGCTTCCCCAGTCACTGAAATACAATAATAACAATGTTTGACTTCTGCACAAAATTATATAATTTATTTCAATATTCTTGCAAGTTTCCAGTCATGCAACCAAGTTATTTTCCACATCAGTTTATCTTAAGAAGCCTTATATATGTAAAAAATTATTAAAGATATCTTACATGATGAATTATCAAGTATTACCAAGTGTGTACTTTCATTGTGCCTGAGATTACTTTTTTCCTTTCCATCACTAATGAAGGTCATCACCATCAAAAAGTGACTTATAAATACAGTTGTTCAAAAAGTAGAAGACAAAAATAGAAGTAAAAACCAGTGCTTCATTGTGGTCCTTGGAATTACTGAAAGTGCCCTTCGGTTTTGCCATATACATTCAAATAGAATAGGAAATGAAAATGTTGAAACTTTTTGTGTACAAAGCTGCAGCTCCTGAGTTACAGTGTACAAGCATTTTGGACAATCAGTTGTAATACAGATGTATAGAAGTGACTTTTTTGAATACTCAAAAAAAAAAATCCCATACTACAGCTCATGCTCTTTTTATAACACATTGTTTATGTTGTTTTAATAGTAAATTCTACCTAACTGCAGTAAGCTCACCCTGACATTTCATGAAGCTATATTACACAAGTAATTGATAGAGAGTAGCTACAAAAGCATTTCCTATTTTCAACTACACTGTAGCAAACCCACCAGCAGAGCACAGCGTCTCACTGGACTCTCTTGACTCAACTCCTAATTTTTGCAATTCTACCTGGTGCCTAAGGATGAGCATGAATTCACCCTTTAGGAGTACTAAACCAGAGATACAAAGACATGAGTGCACTAAATCCAGGTCTCAGAAGCAGAACCCTACCTACTACTGTCACATTTCCTCATGAAATTGCTTGCATCTGTTTCTGAATACTTGACCTTGAAACTTTAATATACTCTTTCAAATTTAAGAACACAAAAACTCATCAGCATTTGCAGCATATTTATCCACTCTAGAGCTCTTTATTGTATGAACATAATTAGCAGCAGTTTTTGAGACCAGGGTAGAAGAGAAGAAATGGGCACCTAAACATTTCCAATTAGCAGGAACCCATATGGCATATGCTGCTCTAGCATATACTTCAGAGTGCAGCCAGGGTGTATTTCCCCCTCAAAAGTAAGGCATCCTTCTTAAAAAAAAGCCCAGACAACTAAATACATTTGTCAAATAAAGAGAATTACCACAACAGAAAGCGGTAGCAGCGCTTGAACCACACACCCTGCTGACAGGCCACCTGTAATTCAAGTCTGCGTTAAATCTAAAATCCAATCCATCCAGTTCATTAGTTTATTTGGGGAGGGGGTTTTATGTGCTTATTTTTGGTAGAAGTTCTTAGATAAACAATATCTTCAATATTCTTAAAATGAGATTATCCTTTCTCCCACTAAACTGCCTACATGATGTGACAACTCCCTTCCTTCAGGCAAACTGCCTAGCAATATCCACTTGTATTTTAAAATTTAAATTATTTTCAACCCTACACGAATGTTTACAAGTTGTCACCCAATAACTTATCACTTAACATAAAGCAAACTATAATCAAAAATCAAAAGTATCTGTCTGTAATTGATTTGTGAATTCTCTAAAATACTAACTTTCATGCAATGCTTGGCATGTGGAGGACATTATCCTGAAATAAGTAAATACACGCTAATGTGGGCTTGAGGAAATTGTTTCTGAAGCAGATTTTTCATTTGTTATTAACTTACACCCACTAACGAAGAAAAAAAATATTATGAACAACTATATATTCATCTCAAAGATCTGCTGACATTGGACATTAGGAAAACAAAATATATTGAAATACAGATTGATTTACGTATACAAAGACAGCTTGTAAATTTCTGCACAACATTGAAGATTTTTATGAAACAAAAACAACAAATCACTCGGGAGGGAAGTGCAAACAAGAAATAATCTTTGCTAAAGCCAAGCATGGAACAGAGAAAGTAGTTAAACTCAGACTAAATCTCTCTTTCATAATCTTAGGAATCACTTAACTAGAGACCAGCATCAAACTGAACTATCCCATATTTTCCAGTTACCATCCACTCAGGATCAGAAGCCTGAATTTGTTCACCTTGTCCAGGTTTTAGGCCAACCTGAGTGTCAGATTTCAGTGTTCTCAAACTACAGAGAGGTGCAGGATGAAATTTGTTCAAGGCTTGATGAAATGGGACACTATATTCCCATTTTCTATCTCCTGTTAATTTTCTATAGTTTAGATCACCTTTGAAGAGAAGTAAGTTTGACATCTGTAGCTCAGCATACAAGTCAGGAGCAACTCCACCCATACTGGAAAAGTCATGTGGCAACGTCCAAAACATGTGGTCACAGAAAACCCACACTCCCTTTTTCAAATTGCCCTCCCAGTTTATCCCACATCTAGACATCCACATATGATTAGCTGACTGTAGTTGTTTAATAGTCCAGTTAAAATCATGCTTTGTAGTATCTGATACATACCATGGAATGCTTTTTCCATGAAAATAGACTTCATCAGCTAGTTTTGATGATAACAAGAAATCAGCCAACACAAGATCACTTACAAGTTCAAATCCAGCATTATCCAGGATTATGTCAACTCTAACATTACTTCCTTCTGTTCTATTTTTTTTGGCATTGACAAGTAGTGACCAAAGTTTTTCCATATCATTCACTAAGATGTAAGGTACCAGGTTTTCCAGGGATTGTAAGGGACTAGATTTCTGAGAGCTGTCTTCACCAGCTGAAAAAGAAAGGTCACACTTATTGCCCCACAATGACACCTAGAAGGAAGAAAAAACAAAACAAATTTGCTAAGTCTCACTATAGTTACACTCTGAACTTCACATATGCTACAGATTTTGTTTCCTTGCTTTTTGGTTTAGGTAATGAAGGCTCTAACTCCACACTCAACTTCTTGTACAGATATATTAGTACAGACAAGATTTTGTGGAAGAAACCAAACAATGCTCTGTATTTCTGCAGGTATCAGAAGTGGCAAATATGGAAGATTTAGATCAACCTAAATACACTGATTACAAAGCATAAAACACAAATATTCTCCACAGAGCAATTAAAAAAAAAAATCTTCTCCAAAGAAGTCTAAAAATGTTTCGAGTGTCAATTAAAATGAACTGGTTTTAAAAATTATAGGTAAATACAAAAAAGGACATCAGGAACTCTCCTTAAAACATTTGAGAGATACTAGTCTTCAGGGAGAATTGCTGGGTTTTCAAATACACAACGAAGATTGGCAGCTAATGAAAATGTCACATTTAATACAAGTAACCAAAATGTAAATATTTCCAGAATAGTGGCAATACACTATGGCTATCAGGATTTCATCACATTTTTTACAACCAAAAGAGTTACATTTTAATTTCCATTTGAAGTTTCAATTCTTTATAAACTTGAGTATTTGTTGGTTTCATATGAGAGATATTTTAAATTCTTGTGTTAAGCACTTCCAGTTTACCTGCAATAGCTTAAAAAGTTCCTCTTGAAGTTGCTTTTCATCTAGATCCTTGATGTTCTTAAGAAGTTCCTGAAAGTAAGTGCATAAGGCAATAACAGCCTCTTGGGATTCAAAGAAATTTTGAGCCTTTCCTTCCTTAAATACGTCAAAGTTGTCAATAGGTGGGCTAAAGAGAAGGAGAACAAATCTACTGACATACTTGCCATAACAGCACATGAAAATGAAGCTTTAAGGTCAGCTTTTTTAGACTCTACTATGGGCCATACTTAGATTTTCCACTTCTCTTTTGTCATACCGGATTTTCACAAATTTCACTAACAGGCTGATGTTAGACAATATGCAAGACATCTTTATATTTCTAGCAATTTTTCTGAAAGTGAACGAATCACAATTCTAGAAACTGCACAGACAGTGACCATTTTGAACTCCAGTCTTCAGACACAGAGCACTTGAACTGTGACATACAAATGAACTAATGTGGGGAACAAGAACTACTGGCCCAATTTTGAGTGTGCTTGTGTGTACTGAAGTGTACTTCCCTTATCAGATCCTCTTACAGTGATAGGAAGTCATTCCTATGGAAATCTTTACTATGACTTCAAAAAATTAACATGATAAAGATGAGAATGTTGTAATATATATGAAATCTAAGCGAATCTGAGACATAGTTGCATATGCACTTTTTGACAAATGACTGAACTTCCATCCAGGCATATGCTCAGAAGCAGGTGAATAATTGAGATCAGGAGACTTAAAGCTTACTAATGAAAAGTATCTGCTCACTGTTTTAAGTGCAATCCAGCAGATCCATCTCATATTCGAACCTTTTGGTACAAGAGTTCAAATTACACAACTGAGTCCCATTATGGTGTTTGCACCTCTGAAATACTACAGGTAAATTCAGTATTCATGGAGCTTTCAAATTTTTTTGGCACCAATGGGAACTTAAACTGATCATTCCTATCCCATGCTGTTGTACTGGCACCTCTCCATGGTACCAGCACAAGTTTTTCCTGCCCAGTTATTTTTAACCAGGATCAGCTCCCAGAGTTTGATGCAACACATGGTCTGCATGCAACTAAGAAGCTGGTGTAGAATGAACAACAGGGACTGTTTAAGCCGGGTGAACTGCTGTAAGAAACAGTTTTCAAATGGTAACTTCAGATTTCATGCAGCAAAAGAAGCTAGAAAGCCCAACAGATCTGTGGCTCTTTTATTCTGTGTTTTTGGCTTAAGAGAGAATTCTAGACTAACAAAACTTTCAGAAATGCTACATGATTTTAGTATCTCAATTCACATTAGTCTGCACGATGGTCAAGCTATACAGTCAAGCTTAAGATTTTTCACGTAGAACCAATTCACCAAAACTGAAGCATAAAAAATTAAGAAGCTTCAAAAAAGAAAGAGGTATTAATTTTAAATCCAAGGTGAGAGACAAGGAAAAACAACTATGGTAAAAGCTTAAGATTTCCCTTTATCTTACTCTTTGCTATCTCCTACCATAAAAGTGAGAAAGAGCAATGTTTTGCAAAGTAACATACCAATCTAGTAAATACTTACTTCTGCACTAATGCTGCATGAATTCTTCGATACATATAACACTCTACAAACAACCAAGGGGACTGAAACCAGCTTGGTTCTCCATTTCCATTTGATAAATTTCGTTGGTAGTCCAGATATTGGTTCCACAGTGCAGCATCAGGAAGCTCATCTTCCAAAGGGGTCACTGGTTTGTCTGTTTGCAGTTCGTTCCGCAGTTTGGAGAGGAAAGATATAGCTCTCTTCTCTGCTTCAACACCCTTCTGAAATAAGTGGAGAACAAAAGTTCCTATTTGAACATTTATTCCTGTAGAGACGTAGATCGACTTTTTATTAAATACATGAGTGGTAAGTTTTAATTGCCAAGGGCAAGTCCCTGACAAATCAGAGTTTGAGTCAACAAAATGTGTTTTGGTGAATGAAGCTCATCTTAGACCTAATATCCTAAACTGAATTGCACATGGAACTTCTTTTTAGATTGGACTCTTTGATTTTTAAAGAAGAAAGTATTGAAACAGAATCACGTTCAGAAGGTGCTACAGTCTATCAAACACTGCATCAACACAAAAACCTGAGGAAGTGAAGCAGTTGCAGAAATGACAGGTCACAAAAAGGTTGGAGGAGCAAATTACAGAATTAATCAAAAACAGCTACAACAAAGAGATAATTAAAAAAGACAAATTTGAGACAGCCAAGTAACAACTGTAGGTAAGAAACTAAGAACAAGGCAGAGAAGGGGTCTCAAGGGTTAGGGAAGAGAAAACATCAGGAGAAAAAAGAAAACTCTTACCTCACCATGTTCTTCAAAAAATTCATTTTTATGTCGATGTAGAGTATCAATGACTCTTGTGAGGATCTGTGGCAGTCTGTCTTTAATTGTTAAATATGCAAAGGATCTAAAAGGGACAGGAATAAATTTTTGTTACTGACAGCAAATGATGAAATATCTTTAATTTTAAAAACAAATGCAAGGTCTTCGTGCAGGCTTGGGCAGGGGCAGAGTTAATTTTCTTCAGAGTAGCTGGTATAGGGCTATGCCAATTTGTGCTGGAGAGTATCGATAACACAGGATGTTTTCATTATCGCTGAGCAAGGCTGACGCAGAGGCAAGACCTTGTCTGCCTCTCCTACCAGTGACCAGGCTGCAGGTGCACGAGGAGCTGGGAGGAGACACAGTTGGGACAGCTAACCTCAACTGACCCAGAGGATACCCCATACCACATGGTGTCATGGCGTCATATTCACCAATGGAAACCAGGAGGAAAAGTTGGCTGGAGGGTGGGGGCACTGCCTGGGTACTGTCTGGCCATCAGTCAGCTGGGGGTGAGCAATTCTTTTCACTGGCTTGTTTTTCTTGGGCTCTTATTTCTGTCATTCAGTCTCCTTTTCATTATAATTTAGTATTATTTCAATTATTAAGCTGTTCTTATCTCAACCCACGAGTTTTGCCACTTTTACCCTTCCCATTCACTCCCCCAACCCGTCGGGGGGCTGAGCAAGTAGGCAGCTGAGAAATGCTTGGATGTCAGCTTGGGTTAAAATACAGTCTTAAAAAAAACTTTGTGTGTTTCAAAAGCAGTGGAGGGAAAACCCAAAACCAACCCTGAAAAACACAACAAAAAACCTCACCTCAAAATGGTCAGATTCTTAGGTCTACTTTTAAATAAAAATATAAACAGCAATCTTTTCAAAGAAAAAAAAGGGTAAATGACTGGCCCTGAAAAAACAGCGAAATACTGCAACTCATTATATCCTAAAACGCGTTTTTTAATTGTTAAGTTCCCCAGAGTCAGGGAAATGTAAAACTAAAAGCAGAGACCCGTTTAGTTTCACACGCATTTCTGACACGAACATCCACATTCTCGCGCTACCCAATACACGCTTCATATAAATTTCCCCTAAATTGTTAATGGCAATGGTCGAGAAGGACAACGAGCAGCGCGCGACCAGCCCTACAAGACAGCGCCAGCGCAGCCTGGAGACTTAAGTTTTATTGCGCAACTCCCACCCGGCCAGCCGGGTCCCGAGAGACGAGCATGGCGACACCAGGGGCACCCTCAGCCTGTTCCGGTTTCTCCCTGCGGCGGCAGCAGGCCCACTGCGCCGCCTGCTGGTCACGCGGACCCCGCCCGCCCCAC